>RHGI01000018.1:185575-294430 GCA_005281525.1 Taphrina communis | reverse complement strand
GCTTACCGTAACAGTACGGCCCGGTACGGTGAGACGACCGTACCGAGCCGTGACATTACGGCCCGGTAGCCATGTTTATTCAGGACGCTGACTGATGGTCAATCTAGTGTCATGCACGACTATCAAATTCAGATCATCTGGAGCGCTAAGTATAATTGGCTGTCACGGAATTTGCTCATTTGGGACGGCATGAATAAATTAAACAATATTGATGCTGGACAATCGTCGTACTAATCTATCTAGAGTGCTATATGTCTATAGCGCAACCATAACAGCAACCATAACAGTAACCATAACAGCAAGCGCGTTGTTGTGCTCTACCTTACCTTGACATCTGTATGGCAACAGTATACACCAATCACTGCACAACAGAAGCATCATTCACAAGGTATCATCCTCTGTTGTCGACGCTCAAGATGGTTTGACCAAGACGCGTAACCTCACCTGTGCTCAAACGAGCAGTAGATTACTTTGCGGACCAAGGCGCAAACACACAGTCAAGTGGTGGTAGGGGGTCACCGGCAAAAAAGCTGAAGCTACAACTTGGCACTCAGAAGAACCCAGACCCAAAAGAAAGCAAAGAGGAAGGCGCAGGGACTAGCCAAGGAGTCAAGCAAGTGAAGGTCAAGCCAACAACCAAAGATGACCCAGCTACCGAGCCAGTATGTGACGCTGAGCAGTCCGTAGCTACCACAACGCAGCGAGAGCCTAAGCCTCGAAGAGCCCGTATCAATTCCGCTGGGCAGATCTGGCTAGCCCGGGCAATCTGGGACTAAGAGAAAGAGCGGGACCGACAGCTCCTTGCGCGGGATTTGACAAGCCAGGACCTGCTAGATATCAGGGCATGGCACAACAGAGAAGTGCAATTCCTGCAGACTATGCGAGAAGTCTTACATTGCAATGGAATGGAGGACAAGGAGTGGGATGTGGAGGCAAAGTATGAAGAGAGAAAAGACGCGATACTGTACGCACTCACTGACGAGGAGAAGCGTGACCTGGCGTCCCATGATCCCATTTGGGTGAGGAAGGACGATGCGCATTGGCGAGAATAACTGTGGTGACTATGGTGCCTTTAGGGCGCAAGAAACAACATATTGTCACTAGACCTTTGCCTGCCTTCTGCTCTACCGCCATCGCACTTGCACAATGCAACAAATTGTGCATACCGGGATTATACCGGGATCCCGGTACGGTACGGTTCAAAATACCGTACCGGGATCCCGGCCCGGTTAACCGTACCGGGAAAAAATCCCGGACCGGGACCCGGTCGGTTGGCCATGTCTACTTGTTTGTAGCTTATTTAGAGTTAGGTAGGTATCTGTCAATGGCAATAGTGTGTATAAAGAATTAGTAGGACAAGAGTTTTGATTGGTAGAAAAGCAATTTGCAGGACGATCAGTAAGAGAAGCCACCATCAATAAGAGTACAACCCATACTAAGTCCTTGAGCTAATCAGTGGCCGCAATTCTGAAACTTAGCAGGACAATGCGTTGTTAACTAGGAGTAGTGTATAAAAGCTTATATACATATAGTAGGCGGCTGTAGCTACAACCTGGTGAACTTTGAGCTCAAAATCACTAAAACTAAGCTAATCAACGTTAGAGATAGTTTGCTACGTCAAAAGCAGCCTTGTACAATGCTGGGTCAGAGATATTCTGATAATAGATTACAGTAAGATCATTCTCAAATTATACTATGAAATTGTATTTACCTAAATGCTTTTCTAGCTAGAATAGAAAGACTTTGTTTTGTAAGAATCTTACAATATACTACTTATGTATTGTAGATGATAGCTTAGATAGATAAAATATTGTAAAGAAGTTTCTAGATAGTGTATTGCTTAAGTAGAAAAGAAGCTAAACTCTTGGTTCTATTTATGTCAATATACCTTTACTAATTATATAATGAATTACTTATAAGCTTAAATACATTGTTTTTAAACTTTATAGTTTTCTATATCTGCTCAAAACCATAAAAGCACGGTGTGTTTAAGTATAAATCTCAAAGATAAAAAAGGCATTCTAGTATCTAACAAGGACTTCTTTATCTTATAGTTAGAAAGCTACCAAAAGCTATAAAGGTAGTGGTTGTAAAGAAAGCTGAGGAGGTCTATATAGTATCTAAGGAGCTACAGGTTAAGTAGATATAAGAATACTATATAAGCTTGTAGTTTTATCTAACCCTAGAGAAATCTGTGCACAATTATTTTTATTTCCTAGATCTGCAGCCTTGTGAGGTTGTGCTGATCACTCTACAAAAGGTGTCACTAGTCACCTACATTGACTTGTACGCAGTCACAATACCGTAGCTGTCTTAATGTGGCACAAGCTTCAGATTAGCTCGAATCCTTACAGCTATTTGAAGCTTGCTCAGATTTGCACAGCTTTACACAAAACAACACAAATCTGCATAACATATAGCTAATCTAAAGTCACACAAATTTACACAAAAGCAGACAAATTTGCACAACTTTACACAAGTTTGGACAACAATAAGATGGCTCGAATTTGTACAAATTTACACAACTTTACACAAACTTACACTACAATGAGCTGGCTCGAATGCGTAAAATTTCACACGAAACTACATAAATTTACAATGTAAAGCTCGCTCAAGTTTACGCAGATCTACACGACAAAAGACAAGCTTAAATGTACATGACTTTGTTTTAACCTTAACTTATATGTGCCGGGGACAATAGGATCTAAATACAGGCTACGTTAAATTTGCAGATATATGTAGACTTGGCCAACTAACCAAATCCCGATCCGGGATTTTTCTCTAGTACGGTTTACCGTGTCGGGATCCCAACACAGTCTATTTTTATCTTACTGGGATCCTGACACGGTATTTTAAACAGTACCGTACCGAGATCCCGGTTTAAACCCGGTATGTGTCTGCAAATTCATCTGATAACAGTATAGCCTGTATTTCACAATGGCAAGATTTTATTATCACCGCACATGGTAAGTTAACGTTGCGCAAAGTCATGTAAATTCAAGCTATTTTTACGTCGTGTAGTTTCGTGTACATCTGTGCAAATTTGAGCGAGCTTCTTGTCGTGCAGATGCGTGTAGTTTCGTGCAAATCCGTGTGAATCCGGGCCAACTTAATGTCGTGCAAATCCGTACAAATTTGTGTGAAATTGTGTAGATTTGTGCAAATTCGAGCGAGCTTTACGTTGTGTAAATTTGTGTAAATTCGTGTAATTTTGTGTAATTTTGTGTAGTTTCGTGTGAATCTGTACACATTTCAGCCAGCTCATGATCGTGTGCATTCGTGTAAAGTCGTGTAAAGTTGTACAAATTCGAGCCAGCTTATCTTTGTGCGGATTTGTGTGGTTTCGTGCGAAACTGTATAAAGTCAAGCCAGCTTCACGTCGTGCAAATTTGCGTGAATTTGTGTGCATGCGAGCTAATTTATCGAGCCAATTCAAGCCAATTCATCGAGTCAACGAGCCAATTTGAGCCAGCTGCGGTAGATAGTTTTTATAGAATTACTACTAGAGTTGACTAACGGAGGTATTCATAACCAAATATAACTATAGAGGTCTTCAAATATTAAAAAGAAAATATTTAGTACACAGAAGTGCGCAGATAAGTAAGGAAATGCGTTGTAGATTGTGCATAGGAGCTTTAACTTGCTAGTATAGCTTTGCTAACAAAGTCTTCTTCATTATAGTCTGCAATCTAATACAATTTATAATTCAGAAACTACGTAAAGAAAGTCTGTATTCTAGTTACAAGAGAGCCTAGACTTAGTCCTTACTAGTACTAATCTTATTGTAATCATATATAAATCAATTATAGTATAGTATTTAATGGTTGTACAGTAATAAAAATTGTTGTTAATTTGGAGTCTTACTGATATTACTAGTAGATACTATAAGCTAGACCTAACAGACTATCTAGAATTTTTGATATATATCTACTACTTTATTTTGTATGTAGCTTCATAGTTTTAGCAAAACTTTGTCTAGATTTTGTATTAAATTATATAGTAACGATAAGTTTCTGATGAGGAAGTTAGGTTATACTTGATCAATTTGTGCATTTGATAGTTATATTGTATCTTATGGTACCCTGTCAGAATTGATAAACCGTAATATTAATCAAATTTACTTGATTTAGATCTACTGCACAAACTAGAATTAACCATTATCTGATGACAAGTAACTTTCTGATTAATATGACTTGTATAAGATACAAGTAAATCTACTTCTTGTCATACAATCTTGTATACAGGTACCAAACATCTGCTGTTCCAAAGATTGCACATTATACATATATTTGTGCTGCTATCGGATACTAAACCTAGATTGCCAAACATAAGTTTCAATACCACAGTGATGGTCTTTTACCTAGCTATAGCACGGTTTAGGAACATCCATGACAACTCAACAATTCTTACAAGCATTCTTCTTGCATTCCTGATACCTACTGCTGATCCTAGATAGTGAGTGTCTCGTGCTTTACATCTTTTGTAGCGCGCATTGCAGAGCATCATAAATCATGGCCTCCTGTACTTATTCGAATGCAAATGCATTATTGCCATGATAGGACTCGACGGCGGCCTTGAGATATTGCTGATAGAGTAGAGAGCTTCAAGTCGTCTTCATCGGACGAATCGTGTAGATCCAGTGGGCCTTGTGTAGCTGCAGAAATGTTAGACTTATATTCCCGCCACCAAGCTGCGTGCAAGGCCTCTTCACGCTCATGCTGAATAGCCTGTAGGTTTTTCACTGCCTCTACCCTCACTCGGGCTTTTTCCTGCTTCTCCTTTTCTGTCAATCGCTTCTCAATAGGACGCAAGAAGCGATCTACGTGTTGCCTACTCAGCAACCACAGGGAGCTAGCAACATTCGATCTGTTATGCGACCATGGATCACATGCTTTCCAGCTGATATCCCACTTGCCCAGGTCAATGAGTAGTGGAGTCCCATGGTGTAGAATGACGTTACGGGTCTGCAGTCGCTCTGTATCCCAGCACCTTGTGAAACTTGGTCCAATAGCCATTACTCTAGCAAGTTTGTACATGAGACTTAGACGGAACTCCTGAATCTATGATCTGTTCAGATTATAGCAAGATATGCCTACTTCCTTCATGATAAGTACACGCGCCCGAACAAGACTACTCATGCTTGTTTGAAGGTTCTTGCTGCAATTGTTGTACTCTTGCAAATAGTGTCTGTGCCTTCCATAGGTACAGATAAGATCGCACTGCACATAGTCCAGAATCGTTGGTAGACATGTGCCTTGCAGAGCAGTAAGTAACTTATATGCACGGGCCTCCCTTGAGGTCTCTCTCCAGCCGCCTTCGTCACTCTTAAAGCAGACCTTGATTGCACACTCGGTGAGATCAGCATAATGATCCGTATTTATTGCAAAACAGGTACCACCAGTACCATCTCCAAGTAGACGCACACCTGTAGAGGGGAACGAACAGCGAGCAATCAGATTATACAAGGCGCCATCTGGTTCGAGTCTTCTGGCTTGCAAATTAGCGGCTGCCGTTGCATCTACCTGAGAAATTCCACATGATTCCCGCACTATCTGTGCCATCATTGTTCCTATTGAGTCAACACACTAAGTTGTATGCAAATGAAGGACTGACCGCGGATAGCCAAAATTGCTTATATTCTGTTGCAAGATCCTCATAGAAGCAGAGCTGCAGTAGGTACGAAATCAAAACGAAATTGATATGTAGCCTCGTTGACGCCCCAAGTGAGAGATCATAGAATCGAGTATTTTGCGCTCGACACAAGGTGCTGCATTGCAAGCTCAAGATGCAAGATCTGTGCTGGGCATTACTCGACGACTCTCAGCATCGAAAATCTTACGACAACAAGATGCAAACAAGTTTTTCGGTTGCGACTAGAGCTCAACCATTGGTTGAGGCTCTTGCAACTTGTCGTTTTGCAGTAAGGTCGTTGCTTGGGATCATACTATACATGTTGACCCATCAGATGTGTCTACAAACGACCACAGTGCATTGAAACGATAAAAGAAAGATACTGTTGGTATTTTATCATGGCAAAGTCCAGCCTAGTACATATGCGTTCTCCAGCATATAGTTGTCGACCTTGAGTAAAGTACTAGCCACAGTCCTTCGCCAAAAGTTTGAGCTCGTGACAAAGTTCATGACCGCCGCACGAACATTCAAACTTCCTACAACGCGCGAATCTTCAACTATAGCTCTGTGAATTCCTTTACACCTGGGGCTGTATCTTTTCTCTCCTAATCGATCCTGAATTCGGAGAGGCATGTTCTGTAAGACTTTCTAGACAGCTTGAATCAATCCTAGTCCACACCTTGCAAGTGGTAACCTCATCCTTCAGCCTCGCTTGAACATAAGCCTAAACGTCTACATTATGTCATGATTTGCTTTTCCTGTACCATTCTCAACGTATCCGTGCTATCCGACTTGTAAAGAAATGCCTATGAATTAACATGTGGTGATGGATACGTAGTGTTCGCTAGCAGCTCCGAGAGCTCTGATAGATAACCGCGCATGTGAAATGTGGATGAATGAATGTACAGCAGGTACTACAAGATTTTGTCATGACGTCTACGCGTCAGCAAGTACGATAATAGATTGAATAGAACTGATGAGAACAGATAGAAATCGGAAGTGAAATGATATACTCTAAATGAAGATCTGAAATATTTGCGCATGTTTACAAGGAAAGATTCGCACATGAAAAGGCAGGTCGAGTGCTTCCTGCATAATCCTCAATGATGGCTGTCACAGCAGCATAAAGTCCCGGTCCAAGCAGGAACAATCCACAAAGTAAAACCAAGATGTGAACAGCACTCATGAAAGATCTGAAAGTACCTGTGAATAGCTGACCACGATGCAGGTGCCAGTACGCAATCGCGAAATAGATGAAGCCGAAGAAGGAGTCAAATGCAGCACCAAGAAGTGACAGGAAATCGCCCATACTAGGTATAACCTCGGCGAAGATGAATGCAATGAACCAGATGGCTGTCATCACCAACATCCACGTAGCCCAACCCAATACCGTGTTGCTGTGTCCATGTCGTGATGTACCCATGATTCGGAAATAGACAAACTTCGCACTGACATTAGCATAGATTACACCAATCACTAGCGTCGGCACAATAACAAAAGCGAAAGAAGCCTTTTTATAGGCAACCACGCCCAGACTACCGAACGCCGGAGCAGTAGAATATTGTCCAAGATAGCGGAATCCAATAGAAGGTGGAATGATAAACAGTATTGCTGAGATGAGAGTAAGGACAGCCAACGATTTTGGAAAGTCCTGAGGTCGTTCCATTTCGGAAATGAAGGTTGGAAACAGAATCTGTGGAACCCACAAGAATGTGATGTTGAGTACGGCATTCATACACGCGACCCAAGTCGTGCCAGCAAGTGGAAAGGCGTAGGTCTTCACCAAGCCATCGTCAGGATAGTTCCCATTGTAGCCATAATATGGTGCGTCCTCAATACCGGAGAATACCAAGAATAACAGAATCGCAATTCCCATACAGGCTGCCGAAAACATCGACATGAAAGACACGTGACGCAAGGTTCTTGGAATTGACATGATTATACCGATGATGGTAATGATGACAGAAAAAACCACTGTACACAATGAATGATCAGACAGGGTATTTAAGATCTTGAAACAACATTAGCAAAGCAATCTGATAGACATGAAGCATGCATACCTTAGCTCCCGTCAATACATGGAAACCGATCAAGAGAATATTATTTGCCAAGAGCATGAATCCGGTGAATTCGTATGCAATCTTGCTCTTCCCACATGCATAAAAGGCAAAATCACAGATGTCCTTGATTTGCGGGTACTTCATGATATACTTGTGCATAGTCATGGAAGTTATCCAGAACAAGATTCCAGCTCCGAGCATTGTCAAGATGCCTGGTACCCAGCCGAGGACGGAGAGCGACCAGGACTGGGCCATAATAGCGAGACATACTTGATCGCCGGCAAGCAACCACGCTGCTTTCTGCCATGACATTGTACGCAGCTTGATATCATGCTTGTGATCTAATAGGAATCAGCCAGGACTCGTGACGCCGTTGGGTATAACATACCTTCATGCACGAGTGCTGTGATGGTATCAACTGAACTCGCGCCATCGTCTTTCACATCCACGAACTGCTTGGATTGTTCCTCCTCGCCATAGACATACGTCTCTTGCTTCGACATGACACTGAATTGTGATGCGACCTTGACAAGTTCCTAATTTTGCCGGAGATGAGCCCAGTGATCGAAGGAAGAAGGCAGCGGTCGGAGCTTTTGAGCAGTGAGCGGATCACTCGACAGCCTTCCAGGTTCTCGAGGGCGCGAAGATAGCCGTGGATCCTGAATCGAATCTAAACGAGCGAGCACGCCTTTCCATGTGCTTATAAATTTCTGCGCCAATCAGCGACACTTGCGGCCACACCTTGTGTTATGTGCCGCGGGATCCCCGCTATTTATCGATAGACGGGTAAGCCACGGATCTGGTCCAAGTCTCACTCGTAAATATGTGGGCTGTACTATTCTTGACGGCTCGAATGTGCTAAGATTCATGTCCCACATGTACTAAGTAGTGAATGAAGGCCTTATAGGTGGCATGGCCTTGGCACATTCTGCAGGCAAATATAGACACAACTCAGACAAGTCCACATCAGGACGAGCTTTGTCTATTTGCTCCACCCGGGAACCAATTTCTATTGTATTACACTGCAGAGCATATCTACGTTTTGCACAACAACCACGATCTTCTGCATCCATGCTGATATTGCCCAACTACTTCCCCTCCCGCTCAGATCCGAAGTCGAGAACTTCAATGAACGTCGTATTGTTGCGTTGCACGGCAGCGACACATCGCCGGTCGTCGAATCGCACTTGCCAGACATACGTGAGCCCGACGAGGAGATCTCTACAGAATTCTCCAGTCTTCAGGTCCCATAACTTAAGAGTGCCGTCAGAACCGCTGATGACCTTGTCACCATCGTGCTGAAAGCAGGTTATGGCACCTGTGTGGGCTGACAAGGACTGCATGCAATGACCAGTTTCTGGATCCCACACGCGCAAGGTTGAGTCTGCGGCTGCCGATACAAGCCGATCGTGTGAAAGGCTCAACAAGCCGACCAAAGAAGTATGACCTTCAAGGGTGTGCAAACAAACACCGAGAGCGAGATCCCATATCTTGACCTTGCAATCCATACTGCCGCTGATGCATCGATTTTGTGAGTAGTCGAGCACGACGCTGTATACCTTTTGTGCATGACCAGTTAGCTTCCATAGACATTTGCCGGTCGAGATCTGCCAAACTCTGACACAAGAGTCATAACTGCCACTGACAAGGACATCTTCCTCGGCAGCCAGTGCTCTAACTGAATGTGTATGTCCCACAAGAGAACGCAAGAAGTACGGCGAGTCACTCTCTTGCGGACTTTTTGCTTGTGATGGATTAGATGCAGAATCCTGTTGCAGTGCTTCTGGCATTTTCCAAATCCTCAAAGTCGAATCTCTGCTGCCAGTAATGATGAGGTGTGAGGCCTCAGCCATCATGGACTCTGAAGCCACCGGCAAAATCTGTAGACATCGTACCGTAGATGTATGCCCTTCCAGTACTTGCAGACATTGACCTGTCGTCATATCCCAGATCCTGACAGTCCGATCCGTTGAGCCGGATACCAGGACGTTGCCCAGATATTGGAGTGCCCATACTCCACCTTCATGGCCCTCAAGCGTCATTCTCAACTCACCAGTATTCACGTCAAAAATGTTGATATTTGAGTCCTCCGATCCAGTGATTATTTTTTCTTCGTCTAATTGAAGACATGTCACCACATGCCTTCCGTGGCTTCCGAAAGAAAGGTATCTTGGCTTCTTCTTTGGATTCATCCAAGCATTGTAGTCAACATGATGCTTTCTATAGATAGCCTTATACAAGTGTCGTCCTACCAGTGGTTGTTTCAATCCACTGTCAACCATTTCAGCAAATTGTGTTTTGACGATCAATGGTGTTTGAATAGTCATTTGTTGCGTCGCTGGAAGCTCAGAGCGATGAGAATGTCCACGTGTCGAGCTCGTCTTTTCCGATCCCCAACCTTGTTGTATAGCGAGTTCGAATTCCCCATCTGCAACATAGTACTGGTCTTTTTCTAAACGGTTCTTCCAAGTGTACTCATCTTCCTCTACTAGTTGTCTCCATCTTTGTGAAACCTGTGCGGCCCGTGTAAGCGACCGTGCGTCCAGATAAGATAGTATTTGCAACGATAACTCATATGGTAGTAGATCTAGGAAATCGCGCTTCAGGGCAGGGTTCACAATGCCGGCAACCACCTGTAAGGTCGATTTGCTACAACGTCTGAGTAAGTGATACATAAGATAGCTTTGAACAGCCTGTGGCAAGTCGTCAAAAGTATCGAGAATCTTCGGAAGTTCTAGCATACTTGCTGCTTGTGGATAGTCGTCAAGAATGTCACATAATTGAGCTTCATGTTTATTAGAAGAATTCACCACCTTTTGATTGTATCGTTCAACATCGTGATCTTGGCAGTCAAAAGACCTTGGTGATGCTGAAGGTGACGGAAGAGACAGTGACTGAGGACTGGTCATGTCCGGTTGGGAGGACAGCTCGGCAGGTTCAATTGGTGCCTTCTCATGCAAGAGAGGAGAAACGCGCGAAACGACGCCGGACTTAGAAGTGTCATGAAGTAGATCCGATGTGCGAACAATTCGAGCGGGCAGTGGTGCTACCGGGTTGACCTTGTTTTCGAGATCTGCATGCAGTGTGTCACTCAAGTGCTGCCTTTTACAAGGACTGGAGTGACGGTCGGGACGTGAAACATCACTATGCTGACGTTTCTTGAATTCATTGAGCCCATGTTGTTTGCTGTAGCTCGAGCTCAATCGTGTCCCAGACCTTTCTTCGGAGACGTAATTTTGTGATGAATTATTTTGGAGTTTCTGAACGACTTCCTGCAGCTTTGTATTCTGTTAGACCTAGATCATGGAAGGCTATTAGACGTACCTGCTGCAGAGCATGTTCCGGATCCTCTTTTTCGACAAACTCAGATACCATACCATTGATTTCAAATGTGAAAGACCGAAGCTCCTTCGGAGTCGGCGCATCTTTCAGTGGAAAGGCTGTCACATCCCAATCAGTAATGCGTTTTCGTGGCCGTCGAAGAATGACCGGGGGAAAGTTCGTGGCGACTGTTGTTGTTGTGACTACAGTCGTTGTTTGTGTGGTCGGATACAGGGAGAATTGACCGAAATGCGAGACTGGCGTCGCTTCGGAACTTGGTGTGGCTATGGAGCGCTGCCTATCGAATCTCTTGGTATTTCCCTTCAAAGAGCTCGGTGCGTCCATGTTCAAGGCGCGACTTACACCTCAACACCTTTTGAAGACTTCCAGCACGAGCGGTTGTTGCAGAACTGTTTGAGAGTGTTGAGCTTTTGGTGATAGGGGATGTTCTAAGGTCGCTGATTGCTTGCTCATCAAATGATCAAGTATATCACATCATCTTGCCTGAAAGAATCCAACGTCAATGGTATTATCTCAACACTAAGTTGCACTAGATCTGATTGATGTATGCTATTTACTATTGTTCCCACAAAGGCTGACATACCGTAGCTTAGGTTCTTGACAACCACCAAGTAGTGGTTGCCATTAACCCCAGATTTCAAGCTCCTTTGAGCCATCTGCAGATGCTCTCCTCATACGGTACCACACCACACTATCACGTTTCAACTTTGGGAAAGAACACCGGTATGTGCTCTTCATATTCTTGCCCTAGACGAGTGGATCGGTCGATATGTTTGATGAGATCTGGAGCTCTACTTAAGAAAGAGAAAGAAAGAAAGCACGAGCAAACAGTAAATTGTCTCCGAGTTGAGCTCGAACACTTACCAAAATTGCACAAGCTCCACACTGAAAAGATCGTGTTATGATCAACGCTATTATCATACAGTTAGTAAGACCGCGGCGATCTGTCTAGAATATCAAGACATATCATGCCTGCTATACACTATCACCCTGCAATTTTTGGAAAGAACACCGGTGTGCGCTCTTTATATTCTTGCCCTAGACAAGTTAGCTCTAGTAAAACTTCTTGAAAGAAGCGCACAATCTTTGCCCAGTTCTTTGTCGTTCTTTTTCTCAAGCATAGGTGTGCCAGAGACGAATTGTGTAAGCAGCGTGACGAATGTTGGTGCAATGAAAGCAAGATAACCAGCATAAGAAGGATAGTAGCGTACGACAGAAAGTGATCGGTAAGCAAACACAGACATTCCTACCCACAAGGTACTTTCTCCGAAATCTAGTCTCTGTCAATCACTGCTTCGTGGATATAAGACTTTGCTAAACTTACAATTAGGATGTCGACTTCGACTCCACAAGCCGCTGCTAATAAAGGTCTCACTGTGCTTCTTTGCCTCTTTCTGCGCCCGCCACGCAGATTTCTGTCGATCTGCAATAATTTCGAAAGACATACCAAATAGCCATGTCAGTAATCCAATTCCTTCAAGAATTCCCATGGCTGGAAGACTTGCTTGTGGAATTGCATTGACCGCAAAAACAGGACCAGCCACCAGTGACACCCATGTAGCTTGTGCCATGAAAGCACCAAAGAAAAGCAAAGGATATGGCTTTATGTCGTCAAAGCGGGGATCTTTGCCGGCCTTTTTAATCCGAGCGAATAGAAACGTACCCAGGCGTCCTGCCCATATCGCGACCATTGCAGACAAAATCAGCTTTTGATAACCAAAGCTCGTTATGGCGGGATATGGAGGTTTCGGCAGTCCTTGGGAAACCGCATACGCACGCGCACGGATTGCAGGCATATATAAGGATAATGCAGTACAAGCCAAGAAAGTGGCTGATCCTGAAAGGTCATAGAACTGTTCATTCTGAGTCCAGATAGATGGAATTGCGACCGCCGTCTGAATGGCGAAAGCCGCAGCGATGGTGGGGATCAGGGTCTTGAAAGCTTCATTTCTGAATACCATAGTACTGAACAAAGGCATTTTACACCTTTCTGAGTTTTGAGCTGATTTGCTTCTCGAGCGTAAAGAGCTTTGCAGTATTAGAGCTTTCAATTTACAAATCATTGAACCAAACCTAATTCTCGCACGCAAGCGTAAAATTCTTGCACTCAAGCCAGATGCAAAGAGTGCCGAGAGCTGAAGATCTGCTTGATATACGGTCGGCTATGTGTCATTCAAAGCACAAGAACCTCTTGAGTTCTTTGTATGAAGTGGTGAGCTTACGAATCGTCGCTTGGGTATCTTGTCACTACCTACCTAAATAGGTAAGGTGAGTTCGAATGTGGGGACGCTCTTTACATCATTCCTCGTGGAGCTCTGAATACCATGGCCGCAACTTCGGGAAAGGTTGGTATGCAACGCCACGTACACAGCTGCAGGGAACATGCAATGCTGCACATAAGGTTGGAATATCTCTATTGTGGACATTCACATATGGCTTACAGCAACTCGAGCAATATGTGAATCAGGGGAAAAAGACACGCGGATGAAAGAGACTGTATAAAAATGATAAATTCCGAGGAGAACCTAGCTAGGCTGTAAAGCATAGTTAACATTAGTGGAGAATCTCACATCAAAAGGGCTTGCAATGGGCTTCCGATGCGTTGGGATCATAGACTATAGAGTGACCAGTACGTGATACAAACGCAGTTTATCTGTCGTAGCTCTTGGTGCACGTCACAATTCAGGATGCTTTGACGGGCATTGTTAAAACTTCCGTATCTCATATGTACAGCCACAATCGAAAGGTCCTAAGACATCGGACTGAATTTATCTATATCCTCCGATAGATGATATGGAAATATGCTGGAAATGCCGAAAATGCTCGAATGTACCAATAAATATACGAAAGATACAATAGTGTACACGGACATCCATAACCCAGACTGCGCCTGCGACTGCGACTGCGGAGCTACAACGTCAAAATCGTCTCAGAATCCTGTGGGTCGATAGTGTGTATCACGATCAATCAGGTCGTAACTCGACGCTGAGACTTCAAGACTCGATGTCTCAAACGATCTAACTCGTGTCTTACTTCACGTTCGAACAGCTGCATCTCCAGCGCGAACAACTCCGAAGTTTCTACCAATGCACCGGTGCTGAGTTTGAAATAGCATAATGTCTTTGCATCTTTTGTGCGATCGCAGCCAACAATTTCGAGAACTTGTAACTTCGGAGCCGAACGCAAAAGCTGGCATAGCGAAAAGTCAGAGATTTTGTGGCATTGATTCAAGGAGAGTCGTTCGATATATGCTCCGCGAAATCGTGCGATTGCGAGAACAGTCTCGTCACTGATGTCGCAGCCTGCCAGTCCAAGTGTCTCGACAGCTGTGTGTTTACAGATATCAATGATAGACTTATCCGTGATGCCTTGTGCTCCATTGACTCGCCCAACATTGAGGTACGACAGTGCCTTACAGGACTCAGCTATTGCAGAAATTCCATCATCACAGACGAGCTCACACGCTCGCAAGTCCAGTATCTGTAAGGCAGGACACAGGCGAGCGACCATACGAATGAGATCGTCGTCGACAAGAGCACAACCCGGAAGTGCCAATTTACGCAGAGTGCCGCTGGACAACATTTGTTCTGTTGGTACCAGTTTTGGACAAACATACAGTTCCAGGGTTTTGAGACGATATTGCGATATTTGCTGAAATTGGCTTTGTTGGCATGCTTTCACACGATGTAATAGAAGATCACGACACAGATTATCCTTGCTGGCATTTGTGGCAGAATAAGCCTGTATCTGCTCGATACTGCTCAATGTCACGCGACGAGATATGAGTCTCACAGCTGACATATAAAAAGCTGCGTTGACTGTCAGACAGTTGAACAGGGGGCCTGTGCGTTGACTTTTGACTTGTTCTCCCACGGTCTTTTTCGTCGAGTCATTACTGTTGCATTCTACAAGGTTCGATAGTATACTTTCGAGTATCTCAGGGATTGCGAGTGCTGTACGACAAGCACTGGTGGATGTGCTTGACTTTGTCTCGAATGACGTTGTCTCCAACAGTGGTATATTGGAATGCAAGCCATATGCTGGTGCTGGCATGCGCACCAATTCGTTCTGTGAAGACCTTCTATGATTGTCGTAGCGAACACTGAGACGTGCTGGTGAAACTGGAACTTCTTCATAGGAGTTGCTGAACATACAATTTTTCGACATGCCAAATCGACTCTCTTTCTTGACATTGATGTAGTCAATTTCGCCCGGAGCACAGTTTTCGTCCGTATTTGACAACGAGCGTCTCGCATCAAGACTGACTCGGCGTGAGTTGGAACCAAAAGCGAAAAGACATCTGAATCGCGAAGGGACTAGAGTATCTCTCTTTTCATGCATAGAGACTGGTCGTGAGGCAATTTCCGCCTTTGTCGCAGCAGTCGACAATATGTAATACAATGTAGTCCCTTGAAAGGTCGTTGCACCATATACATGCTGTATGCCATGGGACAGATGTCATTTCGGGGTGAGACATTTGTGGTCGCTATGGCCAGCCTTCTTTTCTAATCATTCGGGGACTTTGGGCGGCGGCAATGTCTCATACATACCGCATGCGGACGCGGCATTCCAAATGCTCGTGTCCGGCTGGAACTTCACGTAGAGCTACTCGATGTTGAAGCTTGACGATATCTGTTGCACGCTAGTGACATTGACATAGTATAAAGTGGTCGGTTGTGCTGGGATCTCTGTGTCATTGACTGAGCGAGCAGGTTTCAATAGATGCCATTGATTGATTGGTTGTTCATCATTTGTTCTCCAGTGCGCGCAGATATGCCACTGTCCAATCAAATTGTCTCAAGCAAGTGCAATGCCAGAAATGGCAGACATGGCCGAACATTCAATTCCCGCTTGCATAACGGGCAATCATCGCAGCTGTAGCTTGCACGGTACTCTCTACGACTGGAGAGTGCCTGATCAGAATTTCCATGGAATTGATCGGACAGATACCATAGATTTTCAGACACAACGTGATCATTGTATACAAATTTCATTCACGAAAGCATGTAGCTACATATGCAGTGCATAGTATGCCTTGGTGCAGGTAATGTACCGTGCCTGGCCGCTGGTCATCTTTTTGTCTCCATCCTAGGACATCGTCTTTTCACAAGTATACACAGACATACACAGGCAATAGAATGGTCGATCCCTCGCCTTTACGAGGTCCTCGGACCGCGAAATTGGGCATACATACAGTATATATGGATATCGGGCCTATAGCTGAAGCCAGCCACCTTTCCTAGCTAACCTGGAACGAAATAATCGAAACCCGCAGGCCGCATGATAAGTGGAAACCTGCTGATCACATTTAGGGCAGAGCACCTAATCTGTCACACTATGAGCCATTGTGGGAATGGGGAGATAGCCGACCACGTAAGTTGCGATTACCCCCGTTCCGGCTCGTCCTGGTCTCCACTCGTCCAGCTGTGCTATGGCCAGTGCTGGCTAGTATAAGAAGCATCTTTCGCACAGACGGCTTTATTCGTTGATTTGTCAAGATGCTTTACGCAACACTACTATTGGCGACTGCAGTCGCTGCGAAACCCATTTCCCATGCTTCTCTCCAGGAAGCGCCTCTGCTCGCATCCTCTCATGCGGAAGTGATACCCAATGAGGTATGACGCGTCACCCACATACCAGTCTTTTGTGACTAATAAGCACTTAGTATATCGTGGTACTCAAAGATCATGTCAACGAGGCTGCTGCGCAAGATCATCATGCCTGGGTAAAAGCACTACACCTTGGATCTTTGCTCAAGCGAGAGCAGACACTATTCTCTTCACAGTCGTCCATCGGCTCCGAGATCGCTGGAGGCTTGAAGCACATCTACGGTGACGTAGTTGGGTTCTCTGGTTATTCGGGGAGTTTTACAGATGAAGTTTTGGACCAGCTCAGGCGTTCTCCTGACGTTGATTTCATCGAACGTGATTCGATGGTATATGCATTGGACCAACCGAAAGGTGTGTCAACAGATGCGCTCGAGAAGAATGCACCTTGGGGTCTGGCTCGGATCTCACACCGAGATCAACTCGGATTTTCTACCTTCAACAAGTACCAGTACGATTCACGAGCAGGTGAGGGTGTCACCGCATACATCATTGACACTGGTATCAACATCGACCATGTTGATTTTGAGGGCCGTGCCTCTTGGGGCAAAACTATACCTACAGGCGACGAGGATATCGATGGCAATGGCCATGGTACTCATTGCGCCGGAACAGTAGCAGGCAAACGATATGGAGTTGCAAAGAATGCAAAAGTCGTGGCAGTGAAAGTTCTGCGTTCCAATGGTTCTGGCACTATGTCCGATGTTCTTAAGGGTGTAGAATGGGCAGCTGCGGCCCATTTGAAAGCCCAAGCTGAGGCGAAGAAGAAGAACAAGCCGTTCAAGGGATCTACAGCCAACATGTCTCTTGGTGGTGGTAAAGCAACGTCACTTGACCGAGCTGTGGACGCGGCCGTCAAGGCTGGTATCCACTTCGCGGTAGCTGCAGGTAACGACAATGCGGATGCATGCAATTATTCACCAGCGGCTTCAGTCAACGCTATTACAGTTGGTGCTTCCACACTAGGAGACGAACGCGCATATTTCTCCAACCACGGCAAGTGCACTGACATCTTCGCACCTGGTCTAAACATTCTGTCGACTTGGATCGGTAGCAAATATGCCACTAACACCATATCTGGCACCTCGATGGCGTCACCACACATTTGCGGACTTCTGACCTATGCACTCTCTTTGCAGCCAAGCTCCGAGTCAGGCTTTTCTACACCTCTCGAACCTGCAAAGCTCAAGAAGAAAATGATTTCACTTGGATCAACTGGCTTGCTTAGTGACCTGCCAGCACAAACTCCAAATATTCTTGCTTATAACGGATTTGAATCTAAGGGTGACCCATGGCTGATTGAGTCGACTGAACACGAATCTAAGAAAGAAGTTCTCAACACTTCAGATCAGGAGAGCTCTATTGAGGTAACTGATCTGGCGCGCACATTTGCCACCGCAATGCTCGCAGAAGTGCATGAGGAGATACGAGAGTTTGAGCAGTTGTTGAAAGCAGGTCTATAAGAGGCCATGGGTATATAGCAGGTAGTTTACCGCGTATTCGACGTCAATCGTCGCATGATCAGAGTAGGACAGTGATGAGCATTGTTTTTTATTCCTTCATAGTTGAACATTATACGAGGCATTTAATGTCACGAGCCGATGACACACGTCGCAGATCGATTCCTGGACGACAAATAATGATCAATCTTGTTATCTATTGTCTATGGTATGCGTCCGGAGCATTATGGTACGGGGGCATCTGTTTCGGCTTATCCGCGATCTTATAGCTAGCCGTATTGTCCTATATGTGCCTACAGCAAACACGGCAAAATGACCCAAATATCGACTCTCGACGAGGTTGCTCGTTTGACAGCAGATAGCTGCGGGTGATGAGTGCGGGACAGTAAGCAGTCGAGTTATTGCCACCAAGAAAAAGTACATCATACACTCTGCAGAGACGACAGAATTTATCTGAAGATACTTGCACACCGATCTAGTTACGGTGCATACTACACATCGCATACTTATCTGCTATCAGCCAGAGGCGAGGTCACTTTCATTAAGACCTGTGGCAAGTGTTGTGTTCCACTTGCAATCAATTCCTGTACAAGCTTCGCGACGATCTGCCTACTCCTAGTGAGCTGTCATCGAAGCAGACTGGGTTGTCTCCATGCGAAGTCTTTTTGCGGTATCGTATATAATTCAGTGCATCGCGGCTGTCTTTCAGGATGAAGCTGGTAGGCGACAATCAATATAAGCGTAGCTTCACTGACGAGAATCAGGTGTACTCGATAAGCACATCGCATTGATCGGCTGTCCGAAGGAGCTAGTTTTCCATGGACCATCACCTGGCCAAGGGTCCATCTGCTATGCTCTTACACAGCGTAATATCATAGCAGCAATGTCCTGCCGCGATGGGACAATTATATGGAGACATGCGGCTCATCGTGACACATCAATCTTGACCTTTAGAGCATCAGAGGACCAGATCATTATTTTCAGCGATGATGATTCAGTCCAATGTCATTCTGCATATACCGGCAAAGTCTTGTGGAAAGCAAATGTTTTGAACGCAATCAGCATAACGAACATGGCTGTTACTCTGTCGGGAAGCGCCATATTTGTGCGAACCACGAAGCAACTCATAGCGCTCGATAGAAGAACCGGATTGACACAATGGGTGAAAGAGTTTGAACCATCAGCCGGTGGTCCTGCAGAATCACAAATATGCAAAAATGATGTTGATGTATTCTCAATTTCGAATGGCCATGAAGACTCAACACCTAATGTGATATATACAAAACAAGATATTGGTAGTGGGAACAGCCATGGAGACACTTACACAGTGTGCAAAGGCTGTATCCTGCTCTCCAACTTTCACCACGGCGAAGGGTCTTCTCCGATCGTTGTTACCCAGGGTTTGGGAATTGATGGCATTACAATTAACTTTCTAAATACAGAGGGGACACACTCTTTACATCCTCTAGCTGAGCACCAGAATCTCAAATTGCAGTCAATGGCTACCAATGGCGTGCTAGTTGTGCTTGCTGAGTACATTGACACGAATTTTGTCTCCGTGGGACGAATCTACAGCTTCTCAATGACTGATGGAACTATGCTCAGTAACTGTGAATTGGCCTCAATAAACACTTCAAGTGTGCTAACACTTACTGTTCACGACTCGTCAGTATATGCCGTGCGCGTGGTTGAGGATTGTAACTCGTCTGCGCTTGTAGAATTATGGGCTTCTGATGGATCTGGCTTGCTACAGCGCAGCAAGATTGAAGGCCAGGCTATCGGGATGGTTCACTCGCTACAAATTCGTGCTGAAACTTCCACTTCATCCAATGGCAAAGTCGTTGTTCGATTAATGCTTGCCACTAGCACATGTGAACTTTTCATGTGGCGCGGCAATTCTCTCGATTGGACACGCCCTGAAATGATTGCGAACACAAAATTCATGATGCTCACTATGCCATCGACAGTTGATGCTCATGAATTCATGTCTGAGCTACATGCTGCTCCTGTTCGGAGTCTGTACAATAGACTGCAACGTCATGCGCTCGCGCTCACACACCTTACACGTGGCAGCAGCAAAAGTGCCTTAGATGAGGCTGTCGTGCCCGACCGTTTTGGACTTCGACAATTAGTGATTGGATTTTCTGACTACGGCGTCTTTGCGATTGATACTGCTGCAAAGCACCAGTTGCACTGGCACATCGCATTCCCAATCCCCGAAACAATTTTCATCAAAGCCTGGGAGCTTCGAGTCAATCAGGATACAGGCTCTTCAGCACAACTAGGACTCCTCGTACAAGCAGGGAGCAGATTTGTAAGATACAATCTGGATGTCAAGATTGGTGCAATGGTTGAGAAAGACTCGTGGCATCAGTCCAAAGATGACCTTGAAGACGTGCTGCTACAGATCAACACAAAAGATGTCGTATTAGTCGACGTAAGTGCAAACATGGTCGTCGCAAAGATGCTCTCAGCAGATACTTCACAGAAGTCATCCTCGACCATCTGGACATTTGACGCTCCCAGTGGCTCACGAATTATTGCAAAGTCCGGACTTTCACAAGAGGATAAGATCGCATCCGTAGGTCGTGTTCTCGGCGATCGAGGGGTTCTTTATAAGCATTTGCAACAGTTCATCGGAGTGATAGCCGTGAATGATGCAGAAGAGCGACTGAGTGTGTTCTTACTGTCGAGCGATAATGGTCACATAGTTTACCAGAAAAGTCACCTTCATGTTGGAACCACGAAAGAAGTGCGATGTGTACAGTCGGAAAACTGGTTTGTCTACCACTTTTGGGTAGGCGGAGAAGTCAATGCCTATCAAATGGTAGTAGTTGAGCTGTACGAGGGGCGTCGCAATGAACGCCAGCTCCAGCAGACAGACAATGTACATGCACTAACGCAAGCCTTTCTATATGACCACGAAATCTCGGCAATGGCTGTCACCACTACCCTGCAGGGTATAACGACAAGAGAAATAGTCTTGTCCCTACAATCTGGTGAAGTAGCATTGGTACCTCGCAGACTGCTTGATTCTCGAAGACCCATCACAGACAAGATGTCTGCAGCAGATAAAGAAGAATTCCTGCTACCTTACGATCCGATCATACCATTAGAACCGCGTGCTGTATTGAGCCACACGATCGAGGTATTAGGTGTGGAGAAGGTTGCAGTCAGCCCGACTCTACTTGAGAGCACAGGACTGATATGCGCATATGGTTTAGATGTCTTCATATCTCGTGTGACACCGAGTATGCCGTTTGACACACTGAGCGATAGCTTCTCTAAAGCTCAGATCATACTGTCTCTTACCGTCATGATTGTGGCGATTCTCATTACGCGTCCGTTCACCAACCATAAGGTCCTACAGAGAAATTGGGTTGAATGAGACAAAAGCATCAAGATTCAAATCAAATCAATTTTTCTCGGAATCCTCTCTCGTTGCTTCGATACGCGTTAGCGTCGCTCCAAACTACTTTGTCATGCAAGTAGTAACCAGCGTTGTGATTTCTAACCGAATACCAAGTTCAAGCTTTTTCGGCAACAACAGAGAAATAGAAATCGCCGATCTGTTGAATTACTGGTGGAGCCCTCCATGCCTGACATTCGACACGAGGCTTCAAAAAGTGTGATGGTCTGAAAGAAATCATGAGGAATTTTCCACCCTTTCGAAGAACCCTTGCGGCTTCCTCGACCTGCTGTTTGCAGTTATTGATGACGTCTTCTGGAGGGTCCCAGGGAGAGCCTTTGTAGCAGAGCATAGCATCCATGGTTCCTTTCTGTCACTAGTCAGAAACGTTTGATTGATGTCTGACATTGTAACACACGTCAATAGCTACATCAAAAGATTCACTTGTATAGTGTAGATTCCTGATGTCCATAATTTCAAATGACATTCCTTTACGACTCTCATTTTGGTGTTTCATAATATCGATAGCAACTGGAGAAAAGTCCACAGAAGCGACGTGCTTATACCCTGCATCATAGAGCTCAGCAGACAGCGACGAAGTACCACAACCCAACACAAGAATCTTTGAGTCATATTGTAAGTGCTCTTTCAGAAACTCTGCTATGTCTGAGTACTTCTTGAACCAGTCATATCCATCTCTGTCCTCGCCATGGTACCGAGAGTCCCAATACTCCTGTGTAGCTAACTCGGGAGCCCCCAACGACATTCACGCGTGCAGATAACCAAAGATATTAATGTCAGCACTTAGGCTTGGACCCTCGCAAATCTGACATTTGCGAAGTTGAAGGAACTTAACTCGTGTGTCCTCGTAGAAATCGATCCATACCGTACCGTATTCGCCACGGCTCCACCAAATTCGCTCGGCGGGCACTCCGCAGCTTTACAACATCGAGCAATTGATGTCCTGCAATATATATACCAGTACCATAGATGTAATCACAAGTTGGCCTTCCATTCCATCTAACCAGCCAGTCTCCTCGAAACACCTCCAGTGGGCTCGCAACTACGAGTCAACTGAGAACTCACAGCAGACACAATGCTTCGGCGAATGCACGCCTCCAAATCAGATCTGTGCTTACCATACGCTAACTGTTTCGGTTCAAGGATGATATCGACAATTGGTCGACGTCAACGAATTCGCACCCGCGCCCTTGATTTATCTTCGGCGGTGACAGTCCTCGACAAAAAGATCGTGCAGTCTTTTGCGTATTCTAAAGGGCGATCCTTCAGTCATCTCTATCACAAGCACAAAAGTACCCCTTGTGGCGCGAGCTGGATACTGAACAATCCCTGTGGCTCGAGTCAAGTCATCTCGGATATCAAGTGGCATCAGTATCAGGCACCAGGTCACAGGTCGTACGCCACCAATTACCGCAGATACTCTAGATCCCTGTTGTATCAGCTACGGGGTATCGCATCATCCTTCTTCCTGCATGGACCAGATCTTCATTCAAGAGACAGTCGGTCAATCCCAATCTCAGACATTCTAGGGGCCCGTAGCTTCAGCCATGCGTATCGTCAAAGGCAGCTTGCGCCGATCAAAGCATATCTGCCATCCAGCCGGCTGGGCAGGGACAATCGACGGTTCGCTAGTTCGGCCACGACATCCGTTGACATTGGTACAGAGAGTGCTCAAAATCCAAGATCCCGGCGCCTCGTTTGGGCAACAAGAGTCATGGCAGCTGGGATCACCGTCATTCTGGCTCTTCGCTTCTTGCAAGAGACTTCAGAAGTAGAGAATCGTGGATTGAGCGATTCTGCCTATACCGCTTGGGAAATTACCGAGCTCGAGCAAGTGTCTCCACGAGCAGCCATATTCACATTGCGCGCGCAGCCTGGCTCTACCTTACAAGAAATAGTGCCGCTGAGTTCCGTCTCGATCAAGGAACCGAATTCAAATATTCAGCGACCATACACCATACTCAGTCTCGAGGGCGATACCATCAAGATTCTCGTGAAACGCTACGACGGCGGAGAACTGAGCCGCTTCATTCATTCCCGGAAGCTCGACTCGACGCTGTTTCTGAAGCGCGTGCCATCCGAGTACACCTTGCCAGATGAAGTGCCCGCTCGTTTCGTCCTCATCTCAGGTGGCACGGGCATCGCGACGTCCTATCAATTACTGAAACACTTTGCCGCCATGCCCGTCGAGAGACGGCCGGAAGTGAGAATATTGTATGCATCCATCGACGAAGAAGAAGTCTATCTCCAGCCGGAATTCAAAGCATTGCGAAAAGTCCTGGGTGACAAATTGCACATTGAATACTTTATCGATTCATGGGGCGCCGTCATTGACGCTCAAGACGTTGCACAGGCGTATCGTGGCTGGACACCTACGACAACCACTACCTTGGTTTGTGGTAGCGACGGTTTTGTCGAATTCATCGCAGGTCAGAAACCAGAAGTCGGTCAAGGGAAGATTGGTGGTTTACTCGCTGCCAATGGCATCTCCGATAATGTTTGGAAATTGTAAAATTACTTCATTCAACTAGCGTAGGCAATTGCTCGTTACATTCGTGATTACAGGCACGCCCATAAATCATTGCGTCTTTGTGGTCTTCGCATTAAGTATGGCTATAACAAAAAGAGAGTGCTCTTCATGTAGTGATAAATTGATCTCCTCTGATTGTCTTTACACTTTTGTACTTATACTAACGCACAGATGAAATCGACCGCTATGAGGAGACCGTCGAGCTCGATACTGCAATCATTCGTCTTGCTCGTCATAAGAGGCATCGATAGCACCAACACACAGCTTTACCAACCATAAATCCGGTGTCAATGTGACGCCGTTCTTTCGCTCAAATTCTTGAGCTTCGAGCTCAAAGTATGAGATGGCATCGATGACCTTGCCAATCTGTGGATCATTGTCAAGTTCGCCCAAGAATGCTTGCGCCTTCATATCCTTGCCAACCTATAAACAGTCAATAACCATCAAAAATTAGACTATTTGGAGTCTCCTTACCTGAGCGAACTGAAACCTGACTGCGCCAGGGAATCCCATTTGTGCAGTTTGCTGAGATGTACCCGCAATGATTCGACGTGTTAGATCGCGAGGTTCTCCGACTGGCTCACCATCAGTGATGACAACCACCAAGATAGGCTTTTGGAGGTTTCGTGATCGCAATTTCTGCAGCACGAGAGGCTGTATGACACGACGGTCGAGCTGTGTGCCGAGCGGTGTGATTCCGGAAAAGCGAACTTGCGATACCAATTGACCTGCTGCTTGTGCGTCTCGGATGCCGTTCCCTTCGACATTGCTATTCATGAATCGTACCTGAATTCCGTCATCGTCAAACATTGTCGCGACTTCCGAAACTCTACTGAGAATGAGTTTTAAATCCTCGATTCGTTCTCCTCTCTCTTCGGCAATCATACTGCCAGAGTCGTCGCAGTAAAGCACCACGTCGTATAGAGCCAGTGCAGCGAGATCAGTGGCAATTTCCATCGGGATATCCCAGGATGCGGACAGTCCGCGGAAATCAATGGCCTGGACCTTCTGAATCACTTGTTGCAAGCGCTGCGGCGGATAAAAGGACTCTAATTGATTTTCACGAACGATTCGATTGAGGTTGTTGCTTATGACGGAGCCATCGGCACCTCCACCTACAACAGCTCCAGCTTGTGGGCGGCCCGGTAGTTGAGGTGCTGCTTGTCCTGGATAGCCCGGTTGTGAGGGCTGCCCTCCATATGGTCCTTGCTGCGGTTGTCCTCCGTACTGTCCTGGCTGTTGTTGCACACCATATTGTCCCGGTTGTTGTTGTCCTCCATACTGTCCCGGTCGTTGTTGTCCCCCATACTGACCCGGAGCTTGCTGAGAGCCATACTGCGATTGTGGAGGGACAGAGTTCTGTGCATACGGGTTCGAGGACGGTTGATTGGCGCTATAACCTCCGGGTTTCGTGCTCATCTGAGGAGCTGGTTGCCCATATTGACCTCCCTGTTGCGGCATGGGATACGGAGGCACAGCTCCCTGCGGTTGTCCTCCTTGTTGTCCATAGCTAGACTGTTGACCGTACGTGCTTTGCTGTGGGGCAGCCTGAGGTACTGGAGCACCAGGTGCTGCGCCAGCACCGGGTCGTGGCCCAGCAGCTTGAATCTTCGAAGCGAGTCCCATGAATGTGTAGCAGGATTTTCGAATGTGATACTGTTTTTTTCAGCCCTTGAGGAGGTTCGTGATATGTGCTGGCGTAACAAGGAACAACTGGAGAACAAGAACGCATGACGCACCACGACCCAGAAGTTCAGCTGCACAGCCTCACTTGCGCGCAGCCCAAAGTTGCGAATTCAAAGTGGCACGAACTCCAAGAGCGGAAAGCGAGCGGCTCCACGGATGTCAACTTGTGATCATGATTCAAGTGTCTATCTTGCGGCAGCTACGTATACAATAGCTGCGAAAGAGTCTGCCAAACACATCGTCCCCTGGCACAGTCATGCTACCACATCTTTTGCTAAGTTGATGCGCTTCTATAAGTCCATACGCTCTTGCTAAAACCAAAACATTCACCCTGATTGTCCCAAACGCTTGCCATTCTTAAAAGTGTTCATTATGGAGGACATTTTTGGCGTGATCCTCTTCATCCTCATTATTGTTGTTGCCAATCTCTTCATCAAATTCCTTGACATTCTTCTTGATCTCTGCTGCGAGCTTCTGGGTATCCGTCACGACAGCGTCCAGGAGCCCTCTCAAACCCTTGGCGCTGCGCACCTTGTCCTGCACTTCCGAAATACGCAGTGTACTTGGGAATGTGGTGAAGATCTCCTCGAGTGCCTGATCGGCTAGCACAACCATGCGGAAGGTGCCTAGAGTGATGTACATGTCCTCACTGGACAATTCCCCTTGTACGGGCACTTCGATCAAATTGGCTTGTTCGTCTCGCTCAGCATATTCGAAACAGCGGTGCATGAAGGTTGATACACCACGCAAGGTCGCATCTTCTATATGATGCCTCGTTAACCATAGGAGTGTTTCAGTGACTTTCAATAGGTCATCGCGTCTCAACCGACCTGTGCCTGCAGAGTCGAAGAGTTCGAAGAACCAGGAGATGGTCTCCATTGGTGTTGTCTCATCTGTCATGAGACCCGCGATTCCCTGTACCACATTCTGCAGAGATAAGCTGCCACGAATTTCCAGATCCCACCTCGCAAATAGTTGATGCATAAAGTCATGCTCGCCCTCAGGCTCTTGTGCCCAAGCCGCAATGCCAGCAATAAACCCGCGGAATGCCGGATAGTCCATACGCATGTCCGTGGCGCCGCCAATACCAACTCTTTGTTTGTATATAGCAGCATGGAAGCGATCATATAGATTTGCTATATCGTCCTTGGACAGCCTGCCAGTGTTACTCAGTGTTCTCAGTTGAGTACGCTTTGCGAATTGTTCAATTGAGTCGAGCGTTTTGTCCTTGTGCTTCCTTCTCTCTTGGAGCACAGTATCATGTGTGATAGAATTGAATTCTTTGAATGCTGTGACCATGAGCATTTGGAATTTCGTAATAGACCTAGTCTTCGGATCTTTCGAGGTCGGATAGGCAGAGGACTCAAGTGTGATGAAGTAGGACTTCAGGACTTCTATGAAAGAGCCGTCGTCCGAAACTGCAAGAAGTTCCTCTCCGTTGAGTTTCAGGATGCCCAAGCCAACCTGGAACAGGACACGAGGTCCTTCAAGAAAGAAGCAGTCCAGTACTCTGAATGCTAGGACCAGGGGCATTGAATTTATGTATAGAGAAAGGAACCACGGTAACGAGACCAGAGATAATTGCAAATCAGACTTTTGAAAGTGTGCCCATAGCACCGGCATCGTCTGTTCGACTAAAGACTCGAATACCCGTTGATCGAGCAAAGTACCGTACATGGTCGTTGAGTAATACCCTGGCAACATTTCCGTGCATAAAGTGTGCAACAACCAGAAAGATTGTTCCTCGGTCGAGTAGATGAGCAAAGCCGCAACAACAATATTCATCGCTTGACAGTACCCAAGCTCGGGATTTTTCCATGAGTACGCTGTTAAGACTCTTCGCAATGCGCCAATACCGATATTGTCATCCTGATAAGCTGGAAATTCTGGCAAAGACCTATTGAGATCCTTTTCGATCTCTTCCAGAGAGATCGAATTTCTGCCAGCATTGGCTTCTTGCAGGATCTCGTATTCTCCTGGATGAGCCCATCTCGAGAGCATGGCACCACTAGTCATCTCCCAGATCTCGCCTCGCAGGGCATTGGGCAGTCCTACGCGGACAAGTTTGTGAAATAAAGGGAACCGGATAATCGTGAGATTCCTACCATTCTTGTCCATGTAGTCCTTCCAAAGATGCATTTTCGACTTGTCTTTCAGTTTCCTGGCATCGCCTGGAAAGGAAAATTCCTTGCCCATGCCCGCGGCAGGCGGCTCACGATCCTTACTCTTCTCAGCATCGAGCATGTATTCAGAATAGCAACCACTAAGGAATGGGCTCAAAATCTTCATGTTAGATTGCTGCTCCTTGAGTCCTTGCTTGAAAACATCGCAGAAATGCTCAGTATGATTTCTCAGGCCGACAAATTCAATGGTCGTCTTCATACGATGCCACGTCGTGATGCTTATGCTGAACGTCCCCATTTTGCTGTTTAATCGTTCGACTCTTTTGATAGCAAACAATGGCATAATGAACATGGCACTATGTCGATCATTTGATCGAAAGCATAAGTAGGATGTAGTCAAGTAGAGAGTTCCGCTGACAGACGTCTCACCGAGTTCCGAACCTGCGGAAGCAAATTCTGCAAGAGATTCCACAACGAGACTCTCTCCCTCTGGCAGGCGAAAGTAGTCGAGGACTTGTCGATCATGTGGAATTCCATCACTCAGGGTGGACAACGCTTTCTGCTTGATATTGGCCCAGATTGCGCTCATCGCTATGGGGCTTTCACGCAAATGCCAAGAAAGTCCTTATACTCTTGTTTCGATAGACATGGGATTGAGCTTGCACAGGCGCCTGGCTACCAAGAGACTGACAAAAGTATCTAGGAAGCTCTCGCGAATTGGAAACCCTGAATGAACAGCATGTTTGCCAGAAGCGGCTGCGTCGAAATGACCTCTTTCTGAGCTGCTGAACAGGCCAATGTTCGCGCGGTTGTACAGCAGCAAAAGAATGCGAGCAAGAGCTGGAAAGAGACTCGTTGAAGTGATTGTAAAAGGTGGAGCCTCCATTGTTTCAGATGTCATCGTATTGGTACACGAGAGATGCGCATACCTTCAATCATCAAGCGACTATTTACAACATGACCATGCCTCGAGCGTGCATTTCTTGTTGCTTTTGTCGCTGTGCCTCATAATCTACGCAGCAGATGAGTAATCAAGCAGCGCCGAACAAGAAGCTTGGACCTCAGCGCTCGACAAAGACAGCCTCGAAACTTAAGCTTCTGCCGGCGGATGGGATCTCGGATGTACGAGAAACGGAATCTGGGAGGGATGTCTACTCGCAATTAGACCAGATTCAAGGCACGACTGCGCGTAGAGATGCGGAACGTCTAGGTAAAGCTCACAGAACGAGGTTACCACGAGTGACAGCGTTTTGTACAGCGGGATCATATAAGATGGACTCTCTCTTCAAATTCTTTCAGGCGCGCAAGACTACACATTTCACGACTCCCAAACGCCTTGATGAATGTATATACACACCTTATAGCTATACTGGTCCAGTACCATCCCCGCCACCTACAGCGGATCTCCTAGGAATCGAGGACGAGCCTTCATTGGGGGAAAGTAGGACGGCAATCGACACCTCCGAATCGGTTACTTCCGAGGTATTCATGTTTGAATATGGTGTATGTGTCTTATGGGGCTATACGGAGGAGAATGAGAAGCGGTTTTTGAAGGAAATCAGTAAATTTGAGGTGGAAAAACTGTTGGAGGACGATGTCGAAACTGAAGAATTCAATTATTACACAACCACACAATATGCTTCCAGGATCTACAACGACTTCATCACCCTTCGGGATGGCAAGAACTACATGATCAAACTGGCCATCAGTCACGCTATCGCACAATCAGTCAAGATTTCTCTGTTTGAGGAATTAGTGGATGGAACGATAGAGGACACGAAAGATATTCCGCAATCGGTCGCAGAGTCCGGCAAGGTCAACATGTCTCGCAAAAAGATTATGATGTCAGTGGGCGAGTTGTTTATACTGCGCATCAACATCAACCTCTCCGGTTCTGTGCTCGACTCGCCCGAACTGTGCTGGTCAGAACCCAACCTCGAACCCGTCTACAAGGCGGCAAGGTCATACCTCGAAATAAATCAGAGGGTGACCCTGTAAGTGCGCTCTAATCTTCGCAGAGACATTTTCGCTAATCCTCTTGTCAGGTTGAATCAGCGAGTACAAGTCATATCGGACCTGTTGAGCATGCTGAAGGAGCAAATGACCAATTCTCAGGGCGAAAATCTCGAATGGATCGTGATCATTTTGATTGCGGTAGAAATCCTGATTGCCATCATCAACGTCGTGGTGGATTTGATGGCGGAATCATAAGATTTCGCACAGAAAGTGGGTTCATCACACACTCACAAGCATATCTGCTCGCAAGGGGTTTTAGCGTCTACAGGGGCATATCATCGGGCGGCATTCAAGGATTAGGCACTTGCGTATAGCGAAAAAGACATTCATATAAATATCATCATCAGAATTATTTTTCACACCTCAAGTCGGCCAAGCATGATCAATCAGTTTCTCCTCCAACCAATAACCAAACATTTCGACCCACAACCATCCACCCTCCCACCATCGATAGTTGGAGGCGTGTCCCATGGGACCATGATAATCTAGGACATAGTCGATGGCATTGGCGCGCTCCCACGATTTGAGTTCCGCGTAGCTCACACCCGGTGCATTGACGGCACTCGATTGCGATGCGAGAATGTAGCCGAGACCGAGAAACACGAGCGAGTACAGAAGCAATAAGGGCCAGGCCACGAGCCAGTTCGCACGCGACAAGAAGACCGATTGAGTATCACTTGGTGACTGGCTGGGAGTGGCTGTAGTCATTGCGCCGGTCTGCGATCCACTCGCTCGAGCCCTGATTTTTTGCTTCTTAATGCCCGCTTTCATCTTGAGCATCTTGTCAATCAGGTTGCGCTGCAAGCCCAGCTCATTGCTGAGGTTGGCATAGTGTTGCTTCATGGCTTCCTCCTGATCAACGGATACTGCATCTTTGACGTCCTCTTGGTGATGAATGTCGCTGCTTTTACTCGAGACGGATTGCCTCTCAATTGTCTGAGACTCTTTCGAGATTGCAGCACCAGAAGCAGAGGCGAATTCATCCTCAAGCGTGCTGGATCGTGGGGCTCTCATGCTCGCTTTTTTGACGTCTTCGAGGTCGATTGTCAATTGCTGAATGAGTTGGTCTTTCTCCAGACATTCTCGCCGTGCCTCTTCCAGTTGATGCTCCACTGTGTCCATACCATTGCATCGAGTCTGTAGTGAAAGAACTTCGTCAAGCAGTCTCTGTCTTTCCTGCTGAGCCTAGCAATCTGTCAGCCTGACGAATTGTCATTACAATTGGATTCTCTACTCACATTCCTTTGATCTCCAGAAACCATTCGAAGTTGTGCATGGAGTTTGTTGAGTTCTCGGCTTTGCTCAGCTTCCGTTCGTTTGATTCTTTCACATTCGGAAAGCTGTAAATCACTTTCTGATCTGGCTTTTTCGAGCTTTGCTTGGCATGCAACAAGCTCTTTATGGGCTTTAGTGACATCTTGTTCTAGCGATTGTATTGTCAATTCTGCAGCAGCGTAGGATGCTCGAAGATCATTTGCGATGCGATCACTTTGATTCAATTCTTCTCGACTCTCGGCCACGAGGCTTTCGAGTCGATGAATTTGCTGTTCACTAGAGAATATCGCTCTCTCACTAACTTTCTCTCGGTCCTGTAAAACTCGTACTTGATTCTGCAATTCGTGTACCTCGTCATCATGAGGCGAATCACTGGTTGTGTATCTGTTGCTTGGGGAGAATGCTGGTGAGGAAGAGTCGGGGCTATACGCATACGATTTTGACCTCGTCGTCAGGTTCGTGCGATTATGTGCTGGAGTGCGATTCTCCTTGCCTATAAGCGGTCTGGGATATGGGGAGTCCTTATTAGGCGTGGATTGCGCCAAGGGACTGTGAGCACGGTGCATATGTGCTTCGGGATGATCAAAATTACGCGATGGAATGGGCAGGATAGAATCTCCGTCATGACTGCTCATATCTCGGAAATTTGACTCATGCTTGGAAGGCGTCAAGGCGTCAATCCCTGCATGTTCTCTTCGTTCCCATGCCTGGGACTGATCCGTCTCAATATCGAGTGGTGCATTGTCATCGGCGGCGCTGCTAGGCATTTGAACAGTCACCCCTAGTTCCTCAAGAAAATCGAGCACTTCTGCTTTCGACATGGCGATACCTGCCTCGACAACTGCTGTGGCGTTCTCCCTCTGATCTTCGGAAATGATGGGTTCTGCAGATTCTGGTTGCATTGCGTCGAGTTCATCGATCAGGTTCAGGAAATCCTTTGTATTGATGGATCCTGTTCCAGACGGATCAAAGTGCCTGAATACTTCCTCGAAAGCGCGGTGTTTGGCGACATCCATTGTGCTTGATTTCTTGCTCGCTTCAAGTGATTGCTCTTATGCACGCAATGCCAAAAAATGTATCGCGTCGAATTGAGGTCCACCTACTTGTAGCGGATAGGGGTCTGAGCGCGCTCTTGACTTTGATGGCTATATGCCAATGTCGATCGAGCTGACCGCGAATGGCACTATTCTAACATCTGACGGGACCGATATACGTTCCACGACTGCAACGCGTTCAACACAATTGCAAAGGTCATGCTGAAAGGTCTTGGTCGTGGTTCGCGGTGGATTGATTCCCATAGTGGAGGAGGGACAAGCACGGGCGTCGCTTGCGCAAGCCACTGTTGCGATGCAAACCTGAAAATTGGTTGCCCACAGCTGCAGAAGCTCCCTCGGTCGAGTAGCTATAGCTTGATGTTATGAGTTACAAAAGTCTGATAGCACGAGTCGATACATTAATATGCAATGTTTGAAAGAAATGCGCTGTCATGTGTATAAATCTATCTATCCCAGCCTAGCCATCCTTACGAGCTCGCCCAGCGCTAATCTTCAATTATTACATCGTCGACACCCTAATTGTTGTTTCTCCGCCTTCTCTTTGGTGTCCTGTCGTCGTGGGCATCCCCTACATCTTCCGCAGCAGCAAACATCGCAATTGATTCCTATCGTGCATTAGTCAATGGTCGATGTACAAACGGGCATGACTTACCTCTACATGGCCGAATAATTCCTTTGCCATACCCGCTACTTCGCTGTTCTCTGGATTGTACATCACTGCATTGCTCAACATAAGCAATACCGAGCGATGAAAAGAAGTCACAGATGTAATTTCGCCAGCCTTCACTTGTGCACGAATTGTCTTGATGTCGGCCGGTGACTTGACAACTTTACTGTAGTTTGGAGCCTCCCGGTTAGATACAGGGTTGGCAAAGATGGATGCGTAGCGATGTGTAGCGATATTGGCCAGCACTGCAAGAATAGTGCTTTGGAAGCGCTTCTGAGTGGCCACGCTTCCGCTGTCATCGACGGGCGATGCGACGCGAGACGACCGAGTCGTTTCTGACTCCCGAGCAGTATTGCGTCTCCTGCCCCGGCCCGGGCCGCCTCGTTTCGGTACACTATCGACCTCGGCGTCATCCTTTGCATCGTCAGTGCTGGTGACTGTGTTCATAGTGCTTGATCTAGTTCGTGATTTGCGTAATGCCATACTTGGTTGTGTGGGCCGGTGTTCTGCTGAGTGTATCTGGTCATTGCTGTTGAATGCCACGGCAATCTCGTCAATCGTGGAATCTAGCGCTGCGGGAGTATTAGGTCCAGCATCGGTCATTTCTTCGTCTTTGTCTTCCTCCGACGGGCTGTGCTTTCCTTGCTCCTCCACTTGTGGCTCTTCTTCTTCGTCAAGTTCTGATGGTCTATTGTGCGCAGGTGCAGCACTTTGCTCCTCTGGACTGACAGAACGAGCTTCGTCCTGGGTGGCTCCCTCTGCAGGCGCTCTTGCTACGTCTGCTGAGGACACTTCAGTCACTCTATCCTCCGCCACGATCTGAGTCGGCTTCGTTGTAGCACTGTCAACGTCGAGTTTCTCTTCGGCCTCGGGATCTTTACTGACACTCTCTTCGTCAAGAGTCTTGGTAATTGCTTCTCGCACCATATCATGATCCGCTTCAGAGTAGTTCTCCGCTCGAGCTGAGGATGCCGGTGTGGACAGTTCATCATCCGTTTGCTGCTGAGCTCCCGGAATCGCTTTTGCTGCTGGATCGACCCTTGACGTAACATCACTCGTGCGCGATTTGCTGCTGCGTGGCTCATGTATGGTCTCCTGGGTTGAGCTAGGCACTTCCGTGGACGAGACAGATTCCTGTGTGGCAGGAGCCTGGCTTGCGGACTTCAGAGCCTTGTACTGATCTTCATCGCTCTTGATGGCACTCTTCAAGTACTGTATGTATTTGTGGTATACTACCTTCCAGATCTTGTCAACAGCATTGTCATTCCCTACCAACATTTCGTTTGCGACTTTTGGCAGCTCTCTCTTTTGTATCGACTCGAAAGTGGAGCGACATGAATCTTTGTTCCAATCTGACTGGACGATACCTCCCGAAGTCATGAGCGGATGTTGCTGCAAGCCAGCTGCAACCTTGGCATAGTCCTCAGTGCCATATTTTCGCACAAGCTGCACGAGCAGGACTTCGTGCAAATCTGTCATTCGAGGATTCCAGTTACGATCCCGTGCTCGTACGGACGCTACAGCACGCAATCAATCAGCGCGACTATCATGAGACCATACTGGAATACTTAGAAGTTATTGATTGTGATGAAAAGACTAGCTTTCATACAAAGCTGCTACTGTACAACAAGGTTGCTCGCGCATACGGTAACGCATACATACTGAATTGTATCAGCCCCGTGCTCTCCCGACCGTTACGAGAGCCGTGGCTGGTTCGTGGCTGATCGTGATGAAGCGGGGCCGGCGGTTTGTCGCCTGCATTTGCTTCTGCACATATATATGTTCCATCTACCGTACGTATATACCACCGTCGACATAGACAGAGCAATACCACCGTCGACATAGACAGAGCAATAGCAGGAACAACGAATTCAAACCACTTTCCAGCGCGGAGCCATTCAGATATGCATTGTGTAGCAGATTTTTGTGTCATTCCCATGGGTGTAGAGGCCTCGGTCAGCAATTGGATAGCAGAGGCACAACGAGTTGTCGAAAAGAGTGGGCTTACTTACAAGATGCACGGCTATGGGTATTGCGCAATGATAGCCTCACGATAGACGAGAGATACTGACCTGTTGCAGTACGGGTCTTGAGGGAGAGTGGGCCGAGGTCATGGCCACCATTGAGGCAGTTCACAAGAGGCTCCACGAAGTATTCGATACACGAATCGATAGTTGCCTACACAAGTGCTGATTGATCGTAGCTGGGCGTTCCGCGTTGTGCCACAGACATCAGAATCGGTACTAGAGTGGACAAGCAAGGAAGTCTCGAGGCAAAGGTCAGCAGTGTTGAGAAGTTATTGAAGCCGGCCGCGTAAACGGTCACGTCACATCATAGGCTTGAGCACGCCTAGTTGTCGGGACAACTCTTTCGCTGCATTGATGCCTGCTTCTCCGGCGTGATGGATGTCGCCAACACCCAAAGCATCCGAACACACAATCAGTGCCGCTTCAGGATCACGCTCATAACCCTTGCTGGTGCGGCTATTGGGCTCCTTGGGTTGAGCCTGGCCCTGTCGGATTAGCATAAGGATATTGTGAATACTTGATAAAATTTACCCATCTCTTGATCTGCATCTTGTCGTAGTCGGCTGTATTGACATTTAGTTCGGTGACAAGTAGATTCATAATCTCCGCGTCATCCAGTGCATAATGTGTGTTTGACCATTCATAAGTAGCGTGCACCGCGATTGGCATCGGATCTTGATTGGCCTCAATGTGTGCTTGAACCACTAATCGATCTACGACTTTTGATTGTCTGAATTTCTCCATGGTCATGGGACGTGTCGGCCATAGCAAGAGAAGTAAGCATTTGTGGTAAGGAGGTGCATGACGAATGGCATCGACAAGACGTGGAAAAGACTCCAACAATTCTATGCTCTGAGGTACTGGTGCCGTCAGGATGACGCCTCTGGCTTCAAGAGTCTCATGTTGCGACCCATTCGCTACCTGAATGGCAAACACTTTCGATTGCTGGTTATACTCGAGGCCGCACACCTTGCGCGAAGTAAGGATGCGCACATCCTTGAGATGTGCTGCCAACTGCTTGGCGAGTGAGTTGATGCCGACTGATCCAATCAACTTTCTGTCCTTCGGCTTGGCTTCTATATGCTCTGCGAGCAGATTACTGAATTGCGGTGTGTCATTACTGATCTCAATGTAATGTGAAGCCGTATCAATGTATCGTCTGACACCCTTGGACTCATGATATCTGGTCGCGAGCCTCCCTCCTACCGAACGTCCCTTGTCAATGATCAATATCTTATGACCTAGCTTTTGCAGAGTCAAGGCTGATGTCAACCCGGAAATTCCAGCTCCAATGACGATGATCATCGTCTCAGCGCATCGACAGCCAAGTTTAGCTATAGCTGAAGATAATGAAACATGCTATTGAGCACAGCTGAGGGCTATTTTGTCTAGAGGCAGAATGTGGCTGAAATGTGTGCAAGTCTAAATTTTAGTCAAGGACATCTTTTGAGCTACCATGCAAGTGGATGTGTATACACAATAGCTACTACAGCTGTAGGCAGCTGCAGCGAGGGCCTGCATGCGATACAAATGCAGCTGCGCTGGAAGAATGCAGTAGCAAAGGATGGGGCTTCAAGCGCACTTGACAAGTCGCACATGTGTTGTACAATCTTGGCTTATGAGACTACATTGGAGCGACTCGATGGTTACATGATCACTGTATGCATATGTGCATAAGTTGCACTGTCATTATTGACAACTACCGCCTGAGCTGTTCTGATCCGCTTCTGGGATTTGTACTTGTGAATCGCATTTGGCCACCAGCAACGTCAAAAGTGGATACCACATTCCGCATGAATGTGCCTCCTAGTATTGTTCTTTTACCAGCATAAACCGCCGACACGAAACCTGTTGTCGTCGGGATTCTCAGATCTCTGGCGTCGAGTACAAACTCTGTTCCATTGATCGAAAGACTCAGCGGGGGCGCTTCTTGTTTATTAGGGTCCCAGAGAGCATTGTATGCGAGGGCGATTGATTCGGGAACCAGTAATAGAGATGTGCCGCTATCTATGAGCGCGTCTCTCGGCAGCTTGGTCTTGAGCTTGGCTGACATTGGAAAAACGAAGCCGTCAATTGGTACAACATAATCTGTCTGACCACGCGATGAATTGAAGGATGGCGAAAAAGGCACTGATACAGTCTTGCCATATGTTTTTACTGGAGGTAAACCACCAAAGGACAAATACCCCTGCGCAGTTGTGTTGAAGTCTCTTTGCAACGCGATCGAGAACGAGCCACTCGGCACGAGGCTGATCTGTTAGCTCGCAAAATCGCCACAACGAATCATCCACTCACCCAGCTTTCATAGCGGTAGTAAAGAATGGATCATAGCGGACAGGTCGGGATATGTCAGATGCGTTGGTACCACTAGCACGTCAGGAGTGAACAACGAATGGAATAGTGTATGCACCGGAAGTTCGACGTGATAGCAGGAAAACCAAGACCTAGTAGACCACTAGTCTGTCCGTCACCACGCCAAGCTGCCTAAGGACAGTTAGCACTCAGTTATGATATTTGTCAGGGGACCGACTCGATCGACCAGATTGATACGCTGCTCTGGCACACTCAGAGTTCCAACCTTTACCGTTTCGGTGCCGACAGTCCCGGACAGCCTTTCGCCATCTCCATATACCGTAGCAAAGTGGAATTCATTTAATGGTTTGAAAGTTCTTGTAGGTTGATATCCGGAGCCCAGCTTACAAAAGTCATTCGCTTGAGGCTTGAGATCCAAGTCTAGACACTCGAATTTCTTGCGAACAACCCAGGTGTCGGAAGATCCGGTATCAATCACCATCTTGAACGTAGCATTGGATCCTAAAGTCTATGAAGTGATTAGTATTGGCGGTCTGGCGAAATTTAAACCTTACTACTTCTGTCACATATGCAATCATAGCTTCACTTCCGAGCATATCGACATTGGCACTGTACGAATCGGAATTTCGTTGTAGTGAATTTTTCGCTCCGTATGCATCGAGACCTGATCCTCGAAGATTTCGGCCGCCATAGACTGCATCAAGCTTGACGTAATGCTCGGCGTCCTGGTCACGTATGTGATAAGCAGCATTTCGATCCTCGACTGCGGCAGGAACTGGGGATTGAGATGCTCCAGTCACACATCCGAAGCTCAACAACAGGCGTATGCACGTAACATACATACTTCCGTGATGGCAATACTCTCGACCGTTCGTAAGAGATGAATGTACAGATGCAAAAGTCTTCAGGTCAAGGAGTCTGTGCAAGACATGCAATACTGTTTAGCCAGTCATCATGCATAGAATGTGACCTGTCAGACATGCCCAAGTGCTTCATTCATTGATGCTTCTGTACGAGTTTGAAACCTGACGCTCCATCCTGTGCTCGTGGAGTCAGAGACGATCTGAAACAACATGAGTCAGATGTGACACGAGAATGTCCCGATAACCGACAAACTCGATCGTTGTTGTTACAGGACGATTTCTGTGGAGTTTGATTGATGTTTGCCTCCGCGTGGCCCGTCGTCTATAATTCGAGCTGTGGTTGTCATGCATTCATTAGTGATTGTCAATGTGATCAGTTTCCGAATTGTTAATTGGAAATTGTCAACATATGGACCATCTGTCTCGCATATGCTACTTTCAAAGCTCGAATCAGTCATAATCCCTTGGCGAGCATAGTGAAAGGAAGTCTGTAGCGGTAGAAAGGGTCAGAAATAGTCTAGGGCTGCAAGCAAGTTCTGCAGGACAGCGACAACCTGCATCGGCACACCGCACATGAAAGGATTCATATCGACAATTGCAAGCTCAGACATGCTACGCTTGTGCAGAGTTAGCTAAAGCAGACCGCCGCATCAATGAGTCTTGAATACCTCTGTTGCTCTCCATGAATTGTATTAGTTTTTACGAAGGACTAATACGGCCGCTCGTGTCATGTGCTGCGTCATCAAATCATTACTGCTTAAGTTACACAATATCTTTCCGATTAGCCTCGTGCCGTGTCAAGCAAGTGTGGATCTTACCCTCCATCAACTCTGATCTCTGTTCCCGTCACGTAGCGACTCGCGTCAGAGGCAAGGAAGACCACAGCTCCCTTAAGATCATCCGGATTGCCCATCTCTGAACATTGTCAGTGACATAACATTGATAGACAAGAATAGCGGATTTTACATACCTCCCATTGGAGTCAGGCCCTCCCATGTTCGCTTCAATTCTTGGTTCTCATCCAAGATCTTCTTTGTCAAGCTGTCATATTAGATCTCGACTCGAGCCGGGTCTTCGAGAGGCGACTCACGCTGTAAGCATATAACCTGGTGCAATGGTATTGACTCGGATACCGAATTTAGCCCATTCGACCGCCATTGAGGCTGCCAAATGTTTCACAGCGGCTTTGCTTGCGTTGTACGGAGCTTGTGGTTGTGGAATATTGACGATATTACCCGACATTGAACCAATGAAAATCATGTTTCCTTTTCGTCCAGTAGACTATACAATCAGCATAGCTTGCAATGCCTCTTGTGATTTTCGTACGATAAGATGACGCGCTACGTTCTGAGCACAGAGGAACGTTCCATCAATGTTGACTGCATTTAGTTTTCGCACTCGCTCGATAGGATAATCCTGAGCGGCAAAGTTCTCAGTAAAGCCTGCAGATGTGACGAGCACCTCAAACATTAGCGGGTCTCAATTTGCTCAAGGCTCAGAGCACATACATCGATTTTACCGTGCTTCTCGATGATGTCGGCAATCGTCTTCTGTACTTGAGCTTCTACCATGAATTAGCTCAGTTGATTGTAGATTTACGGGAGCCTACCATTGCTCACATCGCAGCCCCAACCACTAGTCACGGTGTGTCTAGTGGCGGCATCATCGTCTTGCTTGCGAAACCACTCACCGAGCTCGTGTGCAGACTCCTCAGCGGTTTCCTTGTTCAAATCAATAATGGCCACTTCTGCTCCACTCTCAATAAAGGCCTGTGTCATCGTGTATCCAAGACCTCGGGCAGCTCCAGTGACAACACAAACTTTGCCCTCCAGTGAGAAGGATCCTAATGTTCGCGTATAATGGCGTCCACCGTCGTGTTCAGGCTCTGTCTCTCGCAGGAACCCGTGACCAGGGTAGCGTACATTTATCGTGTCATCTGTTCTGGCGAATTCTCCAGTCGGGTGCGCGAAGTTGATGTCACTGCCGTCTAGCGGGGACTTGTTCTGTAAGGGTCGTGAGGTCGAAAGCGTCCTAGCAATCCTTATCTGAACTGGCACCTTGTGTAGGTGCTGTCTCATAGCCACTCGTGCAAACATCTCGAAATATCCAATGTCTGTTAATCTCAGTCTCAGAGTCGTCTCGGAGAATGGGTTGCGTGTGAGAAAGACTACCTAGAGCAAGGTAGGAAGGATTGTGCTGTCAAGCTGTGCAGACTTTCCACATCCCACGCAAATCAACGAGCAGCCTGCAGGCACGATACAAAGTAGATTTTCCTGATGACGAAGAGGCGCGATCGGGTACCGCTATCGCGGGTAAGTGTTGTCCTGGTACGCGCGCGTGCATTCACATTCAGCCCGAGTCATTTGAAGCACCACCACACTGTACATCGTGGGTCGCTCACTCATCATATACTATTCAATACTGTAGTCTTTTCTAGCTAGCGATATCTATAGATAAGGATATAAACGCCGGCTTCTGCGACGACGCTGAATGCTACGACGACCTCCAACCCAAATCCAGCTCACCACAGAAGACCTGCACGCCTATGAAGACATGAGAGAGCAGCAAAAAGCGGCTTCTGCCATGGCAACTGCAAGAACTCCAGGAAGGGATAATCAGAATACGGATTATGATGGTTACTCGCCAGCTAGTCGAGCACGAGGAAAGGACAAAAATTCGCGACTGGGTCTCACCAGCGGTCCTTAATGTCTGTATGACATGCATCAAGTTCTGACCGGATTAAACTGATTGACTTTCAATTGTGGTGAACTGTAGAGACCGTGCCGTACACATGTCTGGGTACTTCTAAAGCTTGTGCCACTGCATAAGCCTCACCACGACCAAGACCACAATATATGAACTTCACTATGGTACGCGAGTCCTTATGATCCCCGGACTCGTGTACAACCTAGAGGTCCTCCCTCACGAAGACGACCCTTTTGCCTGCAAGATCATGGCAAGTTCAATAGCACAATTCACGAGCAAAGGAAGTCACTGGCGCTTTGTCTAGATTTGAGATATTGTCAAGGATATGTCTGCAGTGGCAAATAGATGTACAGATCATCGATCCGTGAGAAGTGAAGATGAGGCTATGGCCGCGCTCACATTCAGCATTCTTTGAATCAGATCGCCGCATCGGTCTTGTGATTGTCATGCTAAGTAGCTACTGCAGCTGCAGGTGTTCTCTTGTACACCAGCCCAGGACAAATTCCAGGTTGACGATTCACGCACGGAAGGAATCGTGTGGGGTACAAGCGGCTTCCAAGGTTTCATCGTATGAAGCGCAAACCAAGCACTTTAGTTATAGGTCGCGAGCGACACTAGTATAGCTACAGGTATACCTTACTGCAACCTCACTAGTGATATACATGTGTGTTACATGGGCTAAGTGATTGGTCACCTATAAAAGCACGTCCAGATGCATTATTACACAATTAGTTGACTAAACACTCAGCGAAACGATTGCAAGCACATTTTATTGCATTGATATCGATCTTCTTGTCCGGCACGGGTTGCAACTACCCATCTGAGCCTTGCATCTCGTTGAGCAAGAAGATTGTCAGTTGCTAGCTCCGATATACCCACTGATTCTTTCTCATTACGAAAACCGGGTTCAGTCATTACAGGCGCAAGTAACATACCTTATAGTCCCTCATTCGGTTGTCAGTGTCTTGTGGCGATCAGTCCACTGGTGTCTCCCAGACCCTTAAGCAGATAGCAAGGACATCAAGCACAGGTATTAGCATGGAGGCTAGTCCATCAACAGGCTTGCGAGACGCACCGGTGACTAAGCTTCTTCTCGGTAGCGTGATCGTAAATTCCACCTTACTCTCCCTACTGGACCTCAGTGATGTCTTGTCTGTCTCACTCGTTCCACAGCTCTGGGGGGAGAAACAAATATGGAGGTTAGGTGTCTGGCAATTGGCTTGCGGATCGTTCAGTGAAGTTCTCTTTGGCAGTCTTGCACTTTATAATATGTCTGTGGTTGAGCGATTCATGGGATCAAGAAAGTTTGCAGCTTTCGTCACACTAGCGTATGGGACGACCAGTCTTCTCGTACCGCTCTTGCTTGGAACTTTGGTACGGCCATTTTCAACGAGAGCTAATCTCCTAGTTTGTGGTATCACGCCGACCATCTTCGCCATCCTGTTCCAGTACCATGTTTTGATCCCGCCCACGAGCACTTTTGCTCAGAACAGAGCCTCACGAATGGGAGTAGACGCACAAGAAGTGCTGGATAATCAAACGTCCCCGCTCAAGATCGACGATGTCTGCACGAACAAGTTATGGGTGTATGCAATCGCTGCACAAATTGCACTCTACCGCTATCCAAGCTCATTAGTTGGTGCTATCACTGGATGGGTTGTTGGTGCTATGTATCAGTACTCTTGGTTGCCACAGAACTGGCGTCTGCCAGCATTTCTTACTTATGGAGTGTATAGCAGGCCCATAGGCACTATCATGCGCGAAGAAGCATCCGAATCAGACATCAGAAGTCGCCATGCAGGAGCACGCGCATCAACGAACAACGACCCGACCATGCGCCCTGTATCCGTATCGGATGTAGAAACTCTGAGCAACATGATGAATGTCACTCGCGAAATTGCTACAGAAGCTCTTTACTCATCGGGTGGATCTCTTGAGAGGGCAGTCGATCATCTGCTTATGCAGTGATGAATCACTTCAGAAGCGGGACTGCGTCTAATTTTTGGGGTCAGGTGATGTGCCTGCTGCTGCGACGACAGGCGACCGGTGTTTCGTCTACTGCATTCATGCGAAGTGGACGATTTCTGACTACTTTGAGTGTCGCGAATTCGTGGGCAGATCAGAGAACAAAAGCAGGATTACCACATTCATTGTCGCTACTATAGGTCGCCCTTAGATATCCTTGGCGACTCCAATTTCCCTCCACAATACCATTATTCCCACCTGCATGCCCATGTCAGTAAGATTGTCCGAGATGATGGTTACACAACCTAACACTGCTATAGAAGTAGTTATGGAGACTGATAAATCATATAACAGACGTGGTTTATACAGACAAATCAGAGATTACAGATTGCTTTGTATATCGGTGCACGGATTCGTTATTTGAGGACTCGTGGGCCGACTGCTTGGTGGCTATTATAGAAGTTCGCCTTCACAACGCTCGGCAATTATCATAGAGCAACGGAGCTGCGAAGTCTCACCTAATGGAGCTACACTTCATGGCCATGGATGGCCAAGCTTAAGGCTTGGCATGGAAGTCTGATTCGACTCCGCCGCGGAAAGCCACGGATCTTGACTGAGAAATTCCGCTGAGGCGCCCGAAGCCAAGACGTTGAGGGTCATTTCATTCGCGCTCGGTGGTCACAAACTCCGGACTTTGGCGCCACAATAATAACAGGTTAGCTTGCAGAGAGTACATACATACTAATTGTAGAGCAGGTCTTTCAGTCAAGACACGCTGCATCAACAAGCTGACGATAGAGCAAAGCATGGCTATAATGGACATGTTTCGAAAGAAAGGTACATGAAAGCTGTGCAACGGAAGAGAAATGACGACTGTGGTCATGTAGCCCGCGCCGATATACATTCCAGAGTTCAAGCCTGCTGTTGAGCGGCACATACCAACGGACGGAGAGTCAGGAACGCCAGAATCCTTCTGTGGATTAGTGCCGCGCATGTGCGTGCTTATATCGTGTACAGCCGTACGTGCGTATCAATATGTATGTATACAAGATTAGAGATTAACACATGTTGCATACTTCACTCATTCTACACACACACACCTGGGCACTCTGCAGGACAAGGGGTAAATCATGTGTCAGACTCGTCATCGATAGATATTACAATTAATTTATATGTAACTAATTTTCCTCCGATATGAAGTCAGCAGATGTTTCTGTTGAAAGACCCCATACTCTGTGGTCAGCTCAGCCTAAATAGCTGTATATCCAGCAGTCTTGAATCAAGTCTGCTCAAAAGCCTCAATAGAACTTCGTAACTCTCTTGTCTGAAACACCTCCATGCTCTCGGGTGGTCGATAGCAATGGCATTGCTGCAGCTGGGCAGTAAGCGGCTCATATGCATACCTGGGTAGCTCGAGACCACGAGCTCGAGCTCAGCAGGACAGACTCGTGAGAACATATATTCACCAGCACCAGCTGGGACAAGGTGATTGACGCCAATCACATTGACGAAGCGCTTTCAACGCTCGCGAGGAATGGCTGTTGTTTTTTTCAGCAGTGTGGCCGCTGGAGCAATTTCGGTCTTGTGTCCAATCAAGTGACCTCTCCATCCTGCCTCAGAGTGTCAATGAGCTCCACCAATCGCCGGTCGGGACAGCCACCAGCCTCTCACTCGTCCCTCAGGAATTTCCGCCTTCCTACACTGTGGGTTCCAGATCTGATGCGTGGGAGAAAGGAGCGAAGGAAATTCGTGGGGCGTTTGATGTGCGGTCTAACGGACCGGAAACGCCAGATGTTCCGTTTGCAAATGTTTCAAAACAGCTGGCGAGACTTGATCACCCTTTCCCCGAGACCCTTCCCTTAAATACCTCTGGCTCCTAGCAGGGTCCTTATCTACCAGCTCGTCGTCTCTGAATACAAATACACCAGCCCTTCTGCACTTCTCGATCTCTATCCCACCTCTCTCTTTCCTTCGTTAAAAAGAGTAGAGCCGGCTAGTCATGTCGAGTGTTGCACCTCCCATCGTTGGGGAGAACGTGGCCTATTCCAACACCACTGTTCCGCAGACTTATGTCCAGCAGGAGTACACTGAAGCTCCACGACGTGATTACCTTGCTGAGGAGGAACACGACCATGAGAAGCGAGAAGCATCTCCCGCTCGACCACCTCCAGCTGCTGCTGCAGAAGACGACGAGGACGATGAGGACATGGACCAGCTGATTGCCGAGCTCGAGTCTGCCGATGGCGCAGCTGAAGAGGAAGAGGAAGCCTCCAACGCTGATGGTGTCTCTGTCAAGCCAGTCCCCGAGGAGTTGTTGCAAACGGACACCCGCACTGGACTCTCAGACTCTGAAGTCTCGAACCGTAAGCTCTCAAAGATTGATTCATACATATCATTGTCTAAACGTGTTCAGGACGAAGAAAGTATGGTATGAATCAGATGTCGGAGGAGAAGGAGAACTTGCTGCTCAAGTTCTTGCACTTCTTTGTCGGACCCATTCAATTCGTCATGGAGGCTGCCGCTGTCCTTGCTGCTGGTCTTCGTGACTGGGTCGACTTTGGTGTCATCTGTGCTCTTCTTCTTCTCAATGCCTTCGTCGGTTTCATTCAGGAATATCAAGCAGGTTCGATTGTCGACGAACTTAAGAAAACTCTTGCTCTCAAGGCCACTGTCCTTCGTAATGGAAGTCTCGTCGATATCGAAGCTCCCGAGGTTGTGCCAGGTGACATCCTCCAGCTCGAGGAAGGTACTATCTGTCCAGCTGATGGTCGTCTCGTCACTCAGGATTGTTACCTACAGGTCGACCAGTCTGCCATGACCGGAGAATCTCTTGCTGTTGACAAGCGATGTGGTGACAACATGTATGGTTCATCTGCTGTCAAGCGAGGTGAGGCCTTCATGGTCGTTACTGCTACTGGAGACTCCACTTTCGTCGGAAAGGCTGCTGCTCTTGTCAACAAGGCATCAGGCGGACAAGGTCACTTCACTGAAGTCCTCAACGGTATTGGTACTATTCTCCTTGTGCTCGTCATTGTCACACTTCTGGCCGTCTACGTCTCTGCCTTCTACCGTTCCACCAGAATCTCAACCATCTTGGAATACACTCTTGCTATCACTATCATCGGAGTGCCAGTCGGTCTCCCAGCTGTCGTTACTACTACCATGGCTGTCGGTGCCGCCTACCTCGCTAAGAAGAGGGCCATTGTGCAGAAACTTTCTGCCATTGAATCCCTGGCAGGAGTCGAGATTCTGTGCTCAGACAAGACCGGAACCCTCACCAAGAACAAGCTTTCCCTGGCAGAACCATTCACCGTTGAAGGTGTTTCCGGAGATGATCTCATGTTGGCTGGTTGTCTTGCTGCTTCACGAAAGAAGAAGGGTATCGATGCCATTGACAAAGCTTTCCTCAAGTCTCTCAAGTTCTACCCAGGACCAAAGTCTATCCTCGCCAAATACAAGCTCCTCGAGTTCTTCCCATTCGACCCTGTCTCCAAGAAAGTCACTGCCATCGTCGAATCGCCCGAAGGTGTTCGAATGACCTGCGTTAAAGGTGCCCCACTTTTTGTTCTCAGAACCGTCGAGGAGGACCACCCAGTCCCAGATGATATCGCCAATGCATACAAGGACAAGGTTGCAGAGTTCGCTTCGCGTGGTTTCCGATCTCTCGGTGTAGCTCGCAAGATTGGAAACGAGAACTGGGAAATTCTTGGAATCATGCCATGCTCGGACCCTCCCAGACACGATACCGCAAAGACCTGTAACGAGGCTGTCAGACTTGGACTTCGTATTAAGATGTTGACTGGAGATGCCGTCGGTATCGCCAAGGAAACCATGCGACAGCTCGGTATGGGAACTAATGTGTACAATGCTGAAAGACTCGGACTTGGTGGTGGCGGTGATATGCCTGGATCTGAGGTTTACGATTTCGTAGAAGCTGCTGATGGATTCGCCGAGGTATTCCCACAACACAAGTACAACGTCGTTGAGATTCTGCAGCAAAGAGGATACCTCGTTGCCATGACTGGTGACGGTGTCAATGATGCTCCATCTCTCAAACGTGCTGACACTGGTATCGCTGTCGAAGGTGCCTCAGATGCTGCTCGATCCGCTGCTGATATCGTCTTCTTGGCTCCTGGTCTCGGTGCTATTATCGACGCTCTCAAGACTTCTCGACAGATTTTCCACCGAATGTACGCATACGTCGTCTACCGTATTGCTCTTTCTCTGCACTTGGAGATCTTCTTGGGACTCTGGATTATCATTCTCAATCGATCTTTGCAGCTCGATCTCGTCGTCTTCATTGCTATTTTCGCTGACGTTGCCACTTTGGCAATTGCCTATGACAACGCACCTTACTCAATGCTTCCAGTCAAGTGGAATCTGCCAAAGCTTTGGGGATTGTCCACCGTCCTTGGATTCGTGCTCGCCATTGGAACCTGGATCTGTCTTACCACCATGTATGCCGGAGGCATCGGCAAGCAGTCCGTTGGCTCAGGCAATGGATCCTTCGGTATTGTCCAGAACTTCGGTTTGGTTGATGAAGTCCTCTTCCTCGAAATCTCCCTCACTGAGAACTGGCTCATCTTTGTCACACGTGCTAACGGTCCATTCTGGTCGTCTATCCCTTCGTGGCAGCTAGCTGGTGCAGTCTTTGCTGTCGATGTCATTGCTACCTTCTTCTGTCTCTTTGGATGGTTCGTTGGCGGACAGACCAGTATCGTCGCTGTCATTCGAGTTTGGCTCTTCAGTTTCGGAATCTTCTGTGTCATGGCTGGTGTCTACTACTTGCTTGCTGAGTCGGTCGCCTTTGACAACAAGATGAATGGACGAAGCAAGTCGAGCGGCAAGTCATCACGAAACCTTGAGGACTTCGTCGTCGCCCTGCAAAGAACTTCGACTAAGCACGAGAAGGAACACTAAACGCTTTTCTATTCTGCCTCCGGGCAATTTTCTTCTTTTCTTCCGCATTCAACCCTTTCGTCTCCTAACTTCAACACCGGCAATTATGCACACATGTATACATAAATAATCCTAATCTTACAACGACACCGAACCTTCCTATGTCAACCACATTCTCTAGAGCTCACATAGCATACGCATTAAATAACAATCACGTTATATGTCTCGGTCTTGCTATATGTTCCTCTGCTTGTTAATTTGCGAATCCCCTTCGCAGCCTTTTGCCACGGTGTTGAATCGTACACGGTCCGAATGAACACTCGCTTTGTGCTGCCTCACGATGTCTGCTTGCCCATGCATAGTTCACCGAGCCCCCCTACCGACCAAGCATTGGTGATGCAGAATGTGTGCAAGTGAGCGGGCCGGTGCACGACCCGTGTCCCCCAGTTGTTCTGCCGCCGAACAGTTTTCGCTCTCACCGCTGAGAACACACACACAAGAAAGATAATGGCTCAATGTATCGTACTAACCGTTACCAATTGTGCCTGCAGAGGGAGATGATCAAATGTACTATTCCCAACCTGCTCAGCCTAGAATTGCACTCCATGGACATGGCAGGGAAGGACACAAGAAGGTGTGAACATGACATTTTTGTTTTGTGCTTGAGAGAGTGGAAAATTATTGGTGGTGTTGATGAAGATGATGGTGGTGGTGACACAAATGAGATGATGACATTAAGGTTAGGCATATTTGCTATAGAATCCTTGCAGCTTCTTGACCTCCTCCTCGCTGCCGAGGAAGATTCCTGAGCGTTCGTGAATCTCCTTGGGGACGAGGTCAAGGATGCGTTGCTTGCCGTCCGTGGCCAAGCCACCGGCCTGCTCGACAATCATTGCCATGGGGAAGCACTCGTACAACACCCTGAGCTTGCCCTTTTTCGATTTCGTGTCGGCCGGGTAGGCAAAGATTCCGCCGTAGAGCAGGGTCCGGTGGACGTCGGCCACCATCGAGCCAATGTACCGCGCACTGTAGGGTTTACCACTTTCCGGGTACTTGAGCGACTCAAAGTACTTCTTGCACGGCTCGTCCCAGTACATGCTGTTTCCTTCGTTGACGGAGTAGATGCTCCTGGACTTTGGAATCTTCATGTTTGGATGGGTGAGGATGAACTCTCCGAGTGCAGAATCGAGGGTGAAGCCGTTGAGGCCCTTGCCGGTGGTGATGATCAGGTTGGCGGAAGCGGCGTACATGCAGTACCCAGCGACAATCATTTCAGTACCGCTTCGGAGGACATCTGAGAGACTACCGGTAGAGCCATCCTTGACGCGGTAGATGCCAAAGATGGTGCCGACAGACACCCCGGCATCGAGGTTGGATGATCCATCGATCGGGTCACATGCCACACAGTACTTGCCATTGACGCCCTCGACAATGATGGCTTCTTCCTCCTCCTCGGAGATGATCACGGAGACACGGCCACAAGCCTTCATGGCATCCAGGAAGATGTCGTTGGAGATGATGTCTAGTTTCTTCTGCTCGTCTCCGGTCGAGTTGCTGCCACCAGCAAGTCCACCAAGACTGAGCAAATTGGCACGTCTGATGTTGTGGGCAATGACCTTGCAGGTGAATTGAATAGCATTGAGCAGAATGGTAAAGTCTCCAGTCGCCTTGGCTCCGAATTGCTGCTGCTCCTGCAGGAAGTACTTGGTCAAGGTATTGTAATCAGTCTGGACATTGTACGCAGCAGATTGATTATCCTGATGTTCAGCCATTCTGTTGTGCTATGCTCGCTGATGCCCTCGAACAAGTCAGAACAGGTACTGTCGAGGGAATCTGAGAGAGAGAGAAAAAGGAAAGCTACAGCTCCAGCTGACAACCCGAGAACAAGGACACGGACGGAGACGGAAGAGAGAGCAAGAAAGTGGAGTTGCAGGCAGCACAAGCACAACCCGGGCAGCACAACGAACGCGGAGCAGCGAAAGACGAAGTTTCTCCACCGGATCATTCTCCTCCATCTCCTCACGTGCAACTTTCCCCATACGGTACAGCTTCGCCCGCATCTTTCACCCGGTTTCTGCCGCTCAACTTCCTCAACCTGTGGAACGGCCCCCGTCTCTTCCCGAGCAACGCTATCTCGCACCTTGTCGTACATCTGACCATCTCATCGCACTTTTTGGGAAAATTGGTTGCGCTTTGTTGACACTACGGACAGACTTGCCCAATATGGTCAAATCAAGGGCGCCGTAACACAGACCTGCGCGCATGCTGGAGCAAGACAAGACTGAGCGTACACACGCAACTCAGCACAGTCAGACCCCAGACCCGGTCTCTCTGCGCTCAGACTCTCACATTCGACTCTTTTCCTGCCCATTCACGCTTGTGCACCGCTGCAGCAGAGCAGAGAGATTGCCCAGACGTTGGCTTTCAAGGCTGATCGTGACGCTCCTTCGCTGCATGTCTCTCTCTACTCAGCCTGCGTCTCGGTGACTCAAGACAGTCTTGCCCAACACTCTTTTCGCAGCACTTCGTCTCATCTCGTCGGGCAGTCACTCTCTCACAGCCGGCAAGTGTTAACGAGCATGCTCTTCTAAACACGACACTCACCACTAGATTGACCTTTGTGTGGCTCACCTCATGATACAACGTAACAGTGCACCTTTGAGCTCGCGCCAGAAGGTGGTCAACCCTTCCACAGCAGTGGGAACTTTTGCTCCAGCATATCTCAAGTCTGCTGTCGAGCGCAAAATCGATCCGCTGGCTGAGGCTGCCTTTGGCGAAAAGAAGTGGATCTGGGTGAGGGATGACAAGGCAGGCTTTCTGAAGGCGTGGATCACGCAGGAAGATGGAGATAAATTGCAAGTGCGCTGCTCGGACGACTCGGTAGGATCCTCTGCAGTTCAGCTTCAGACTATTGCTAATGTTATTTTAGGACAGAGTTGTCCTGCGCAACGACACCGACCGCGTCAATCCGCCAAAGTTTGATGGCATACAGGATATGGCCTCTCTGACCTATCTGAACGAACCCTCAGTAGCGCACAACCTGGAGCAACGTTATGAAGCAGACTCGATCTATACCTACTCTGGTCTCTTCCTTGTGGCCGTCAATCCGTATCGCGCACTTCCCATATACGATCGCAACAGCATTGATTACTTCAAACATAGAAATCGCGATGAAGTCGCCAGACCCCATGTCTTTGGCACGTCCGATCTCGCCTACAGAAACATGCTCGAGATGCGTGAGAACCAATCAATCCTCGTCACTGGTGAATCCGGCGCAGGCAAAACGGAAAACACGAAAAAAGTGATACAGTATCTGGCTGCAATCGCAAGCAAGACACGAGGACAGAGTGCATCTCGCAGCACAGACTCGAGGGGCGATCTGGAACAACAAATCATACAGGCCAATCCGATTCTTGAGGCTTTTGGCAATGCTCAAACTGTTCGAAACGACAATTCCTCGAGATTCGGCAAGTTCATCCGCATACAATTTGACGATCAAGGCCATATCAAGGGAGCACATATCAATTGGTTCTTGCTCGAAAAGTCCAGAGTGGTGACGCAAACGCCCAAAGAGCGCAATTATCACATCTTCTACCAGCTCCTGGCTGGCGCTAGTCCACAAATGAAATCGAGCCTGTTGCTGGACGGTTCATATAAGGACTATGAGTACCTCAAACACTCTCGCGGCACGATTCCTGGAGTCAATGACAAGGACATGTTTGACGAACTCGTGAGGAGTTTCAAGATTATGCAATTCAGTGATGAGGAGCAGCACAAATTCTTTCGCGTGATTGCTGCCATCCTACTGATCGGAAACATCCAAGTTGCTTCTGACCGGGCCGATCAGGCAAGGCTGCCAGATATCACTCAGGTCGAGAAGGTGTGCCATGTGCTCGGTATCGCGGTCAAGGAATTCACCAAGGCGCTCTTGACGCCCAGGGTGAAGGCAGGCCGAGAATGGGTAACGAGTGCTCGAACGGCGACGCAGGTAAGATCCTCTTTGGCCGCGCTTGCCAGATCGCTGTACGAACGAAATTTCGGCGCACTTGTCGAGCGTATCAACCAGTCCACCGAAAGAAGCGGATCCGAAGGGTCCGCCTTCATTGGAGTATTGGACATGGCAGGATTCGAAATATTCCAGCAAAACTCTTTCGAACAGCTCTGCATCAACTACACGAATGAAAAGTTGCAACAATTCTTCAATCACCATATGTTTGTGCTAGAACAAGAAGAATATGCACGAGAACAGATTGAGTGGAAGTTTATTGACTTCGGCCTCGACCTACAGCCCACGATCGAGCTCATTGAAAAGTCAAATGTACGTACTCATATGACACTGACTTTCTTCTGTACTATCGCTGACATTATCCATAGCCTATCGGAATCTTGAGCTGTCTCGATGAAGAATCCGTCATGCCAAAGGCAACCGATGTGACTTTCACCGAGAAGTTGCATCACTTGTGGAAAGATCGCTCGAGTAAATATCGCACAGCCAAGTTTCCAAAAGATGGATTCGTCTTGACACACTATGCTGCTGATGTGGAGTACTCAACCGTTGGGTGGCTAGAAAAGAACCAGGATCCCCTGAACGACAACATCACGCAGTTGCTCGTTCAAGCAAGCGATGCTCATATCACAAGATTGTTCGCCGACACGGACCTCGCTGATGGCGCGCGCACAAAGAAGGGTCTGTTCCGCACTGTGGCACAGAGGCACAAGGAGCAATTAGCTTCCTTGATGAATCAATTGAACTCGACTCAACCTCATTTCATCCGATGCATTATTCCAAATCACGAAAAGACTCCGAGAAAGTTCGACTTTGCACTCGTATTGGACCAACTCCGGTGCAATGGAGTACTGGAGGGTATCAGAATCGCGCGTACCGGCTTTCCAAATCGCTTGCCATTTGGCGAATTTCGGCAGAGATATTCACTTCTCGCATCCACGATGCCCTCAGGATATATTGAGGGAGCAAAAGCTGCTCAGCTCATCCTAGACACCATAGGTATGGACACTGCGTACTACCGCATTGGTCTTTCCAAGGTATTCTTCCGAGCCGGTGTCCTGGCTGAGCTCGAAGAACGACGAGAAGCGATGCTTCGTGCCTTGGTCATCAAGCTGCAGGCGGTCTCCATGGGGTACTTGAGGCGTCACGTCATCAATAAACGTCTGCATCGTAAAGACGCAACGGTGTTACTGAAAGCCGACTTCAAGAATTACATCAAGCTCACACGATCTCCATGGTGGCAATTATTCATGAAGATGAAACCAGTCTTGAGTGCAACAAAGTCTGATCGTGAGATGAAGATGCGGAGTGCCGAGATTGTCAAGCTCGAGGCCTTGGCCAAATCTCGTCAGGAGGCCTCACAAAAGGCCTTGGATTCCATGCAGAAAGCTGAACTAGCGCGTCGACAGCTTGAGGAGCTGCTAGAGGTCGAGAGGACGACTGCGGCCGATAAGGAAGAGCTGTTCTTGCGCAGCAGAGAGCGAGAAACACTACTACGCGAAGACCTCGATTTGGCCTTAGCAGATGTGGATACCTTGGAGAACAGATGCGACGAATTGCTGCTCATGAAAAAGGACTTGGAACAACAAATTGATGAGCTTCGCGCGGATGTGGAACAAGGGTCCCTGATAGCTGAGAAATTGCACATGGAGAAGAACAAGTTAGCTGCTCGTCTACAAGAGCTTTCAACGACCATGGAAGACCACAGTGCTAAAGAAGAAGAGTTGAGAGCCACAAAGGACGCTACAGAGTCTCTTCTCACTCAACTTCGCAACGACTTGCAAGCCAGCAATGCTGAGCTCGACGAGCTACGTTTCAAGTTGCTAAAGACCCAGGAAGGGCTCGACAAATCGTCCAAATTGGGGGACTCGCAGATCAGAGTACTTCAGAACAAGTTGAATGAAGCACTACTGGAGAAGAAGGCCACCAAAGTGCAGCTCGATGAGATGATTGCGTCCATCTCTGTCAATGATCTCCTCATCAGAAAGAAGGATGGCGAACTATCCGAGCTAAAGAACAAGCTTGCTGAACATGCCTCGCAGGCTACCGCGGCGCAGCGAGAAGAAAACAATTATGCAATTCGCCATGAAAGTCTCGAATCACAGATTTCTAGCTTGCAGCTCGAGCTCTCCGCCGCGAGAGATTCAAAGACCAGTCTCGAGAATGAGCTCGGTATAATGAAAACTGGCGATCCAGAGAAGTCTGCTTCATTCGAAGTGGAGATGGAAGATCTGCGCAGACAATTGCTCGAGGCTCAAGCGGATCGCTTGAAGGAGTCCTCTGAAGCACGCATTTCAAGAGAGTCAAAAGCGCGAGAAGCCGAGACCCACCGAATATCTGTTCAAAGACTCGAAGTCATCAATGGGGACCTGGTCAAACAAATCGCCAAGTCAATGCAGGAGATTCTCGAGCTTAAGCGCGAGCTGAAGAGAATTGCAGACTCCAAACAAGAGCTTGAGGCCGAGAAGTCTGAACTCAAACTGAAATTGACGAAAGCGGAAAGTGCTAGTGACTCGGTTGATCTTGTGCGTTCCCAACTGCATCAGCAGCTTTCAGAAGCTCAAGAACGTGCACGGACGGCTTTGGCAAGAGCTTCGCAAGTCGACGTGGAGAAGGAACGTTTCAGACGCGAAGCCATGGATATGAAAGCCAGGTACGATGAATTGCTGTTACAGAGAAACTCTGGTGACAATGTCAACAAGAAACACGATCAGGATCTGGTCGCAGCACAGACACAGCTCAGGGTGCTCACTGCTGACCACGAAGCCATCAAGAATGAATTGCGCAAGAGCCGAGCCAAACTTGATCACGTCAAACGACTGGACGAGGACCTCGTTGCAGTACAAGTTCGAGATGTAACCAAACAGAAAGATGCCATCGAGATTCAGTTGAGCTCTGTAGAAAAGGAGAAACTGCGGCTGCAGGAAGAGCTACAATCTTTACAATCCACTCGATCAAGATCGGTCAAAGAATTGGAAGATTTAAGGCACGAACTTGAACAAGAACATCAAATTGCAAAGACAGCAGAAACAACATCTCACAAGTTGAAAGAGACCCTGGCAGAATCGCGCGCCAATCTCGATCGAGTGAAGCAGCAAGCAGCGACGGCTCATTCCATGGTCCGCGAACTACAACTCAGCCTAGACACCGCGACGACAAGCCTTGCGGAACGTACGGCACAAGTTCAATCTTTATATCGTGCCGTGCACGACAATCAAGATGTGGGTGCTGAGATCGACTGGAGCAAGGATGGAGTGCAGATGCAAGTACAAGGTGCAGTCAACCTGGCGGACCAACTTACTAAAGCAAGACAAGCAGTCAAACAAGCAGAGGCCAGCAAATCTCTGCTTGAGACCCAGCTTGCAGAAACTAGCAAACGACATCGCGAAATGACTGAATTCGACTCAAAACATGCTATGTACAAAGCTCGATCAGACAGTATCTCAACCTTGGATGTAAGCAACTCGCCTCACAGTCCAACGAGGCCTGTGGTAGCACCGTGGACGCCCCCTCAGACTCTTCGAGCTTTTGGTGAACCTGGAAGGTCGCGTACCAACACCTTGGCACAAAATTTCGAGATCAAGTCTCTACAATCCGCAGACCCCACGAAACCAGACTTGGCGTACAAAAAGATCCAGGCGCTGCAAAGCGAGGTTGACACTTTGCACAGACAATTGGAGAAAGCCTCCAATTCCAAGTCCAGCTTGAGCGCTAATGACTTATTCGAGGACAAAGAAAATCATCAAGCTGTCATCAACCGTTTGACAAGAGAGAACAAACGCTTACACGAATTGCTGGACGATAATGCCGATCAAGTTGATGCCATGGAAACAGCACAGCGACGTGATCGTGAATCATTACGGGAAATGCAGAACAAATCCATGAATGAGATCGAATCCACATTCCAAGCACTTGCGCAAGATAAAATCGCGTTGACGCGAGCACAACGCCAGAGTCTCTCAGACCTAGAGAGTGCTAAAGCAGAGCTCGACACACTACGGAAGTCAAATGCTTCCTTGCAGAAGAATCTGCAGGATGTCAGAAAACAACTCGACGCTCATGGAAAGATCAAATCACAAGAATCAACCATTGTAGCTCAACTTGAGGACGATCTCGCAGATGCACAATTGAGGGCGGAGACTGAGAACGTCCGAGTATACGAGCTCGGTGAGACTGTCAAGATGTATCGGGAGAGGGCTGAAGAGTATTTTGATCGTCTTGAACTCGCGGAAACCACTATAACAAAGGCGACACAAGCCGAAAACTGGGTCAAGCAGCGACTGCGTGAGACAGAAACTGCTTTGGACGCTGCCACAAAAGACCGACAAGCGCAGGATATGTTTATCAGCCAAGTTCAGAAACAACTTCAGGACATGGAAATGAAGCTTGAGGATGGACAGCTTGAACTCAATTCGGCGATGACCCAGAAAGCTAGACTTCAACAGGAATTAGAGCAGTATCGAAGTATCAAGAAGCAAGAGTTAGAGGAGCGGGATCGGACAGCAGAACAAACGAGAAAGAGCTACCAAAGGGAGCTAAAATCATTATCAGGTGAGCTCGAGAGCGAAAGAAGCAACGCTATTCGTTTAAGAGAGGACAACAGAGCGATTCGTGCCGAAATTGAGGATTTGCGAGCCAAGCGAACAGAGGATCATCTTAATGCTGCTACCTGGGAAAAGGAGGCCTTACGCAAAGAGAACAAACTACAGGACCTGGTCAAGGACCTACAAAAGAGCGAGGTTGCTCAAAGAGAGTCTCAGGGTCGAGTTGTTGCTATGCTGTCAGAGATCAGAGAGCTTCGTGTCGCAAAGGAAGATTTAGAAGTCGAGAAAGAGGAACTGAGAAAGCAAAAAGTTTCTCTGGAAGCCAAATACAAGACCATGAACATCTCCACAGCACGGGATCAGCACGACGAGATGACACATGCCAAGGGTTCAATTTCGCAACGTGAGCTTCAGGCCGCTCTTGCCGAAAAGGAGGACCTTGTACAAGCTATGTTGGAGAAGATCAATATGGCGGAGTCAGCTGCGACTGGTGCGCAACGCGATGTTTTGCAGGAGCGAGAGGCAAATGTGCTCCTGCACAAACAAAAGGTTGCACTAGAAAATGAAAAGAAGGAACTTCAACTACGTATGGTTGATCTCGAGACGAAATCCTTCACGACATCAACCAAGGATATTCAGTTTCTACAGTCCAGAATCTCTGAGTTGGAGAAGGAACTCCACAACCAAGATCGCGCAAAGCTGGAGGAGTCTCGGACCATCAGAAACACGGATCGCACAATCAAGGATCTCGAGTTGATTGTGGTTCAGAGGGAGGCGGCGCAAAAGCGTCTCGAAGAAAAGGCCTCGAGAGCAGAATCAAGGGCGCAGACTTTGCAATCTGACCTCGAGAAACTCCGGGACGAGGATGCCGCGAATAGATTGCGTGCTAGACGTGCCGAACGCGAGGTCTCTGATCAACGAGAAAGGGCATTGCGAGCAGAAAAGGAACTCGAACGGTACAAGAGTCGCGACGAGCTGAACAAGATGACACGCTCAAATACGATGCTTCGGCTCAACGGCAATCTCTCGTCACTTCGAAGTGAGCCTGGCTTGAGCGTCAAGTCAAACTACACACCGAATCGCTAGCTGTGTTTGTCCATACGCAGCAAGGAATGTCAATACTAGAAGAGAAGGGCCATAATATTTGGAGCGTCATGTAGCGAGGAATGAATAGTAGTAGCAGGGTCGGGCACGGCATTGGCGATTTGTGATTTTTGGGAGTCTTTGATTTAGTTTTTAATCACTAGTGAGTGATGAATTCACTGAACAATCCGTTATTTTCACTTCTATTCTTGACCTCGATTCTTGCACTGACTCATGCGTCAAATCGCTTGCTGGCGACGTCCCAGTTGATGACGGACCAGATGGCGTCAAAGTACTTGACCTTGGCGTTTTCGTACTGGAGGTAATAGGCGTGTTCCCAGGCGTCGACGCCGAGGATGACGGTATCGGCCGTGACGGGATCCTGATTCGCCGTCGTGACAATCTTCAGTGTCCCCTTTGCGGAAGTCGCACTATTGTCGCGCACGAGCCATCCCCATCCGGACCCTTGGATCCCCGCCAACGCGGCGTTGAATTCCTTCTGTAGACCCGGCACTCCATCGAACTGCTGTTGGATTTGTCGTCCCAGTGCCGAATCGGCACTGAGTGTCGTCTTTCCTGCCGGCGCCAAGTTTTCCCAAAACAGCGAGTCTACCCTAGTCAGTCTATCATCCTTATTATCCCCGTCTCTTCCATATTGCCACAATATAGTGTGACGGTACGGCATAGCGGGACAGCGGGAGGAGTACGGTTGAGGTGTCCGCCGCCGTTGAATTTAATGGCCGACTGTAACGCAATGGAAGATTTCACGTCCCCGGCATCGATGGCGGTGGATAATTTTTCCTGCGCGGCATTCAGGTTGGCGACATAGGTCGCGTGGTGTTTGTCGTGATGGAGACGCATGATGGACTGGGAGATGGCGGGTTCCAGTGCGTCGTAGGCGTATGGTAGAGCCGGCAAGGTCGCGCCGTGGACGGTCCTTCTCGATTGTACGATACCATTACTCGCCAGTGTCTTTATCAATGTGCGGGACGCCGATGATTTAAACATGATTTTTCGCAATGGTCTGTCTCTACTTCGATAGATATTTGAGGGTAGAGAAATACTTGTAGCAAGACGATGAAATCACTCGTCGAGGTCGGAAAGAGTAGGATTGGGAAGAGCCACCCCGCAAATATGCGTCATTTAGTGCAGACACTTTGGCCGCACAAATCGTGTTATGGCACTTCAGGTAGGTGGAAATCATTAGTTTGCTCATTACCTACGCTAATGACACGGAGATATCTACAGTCATAAAAAACATTGAAAGAGTTCTGAGTTCTACGTCTGCTTCTCGAGCGACTGCTGCAGGACGAGCTCGGCATAGAGTCCCCGCGCATTGACCAACTCGTGGTGCGTGCCGGATTCCGCGATGCGGCCCTGATCAAAGACGTAAATGACATCGGCCTTTTGGATGGTCGAGAGTCGGTGCGCGACGGCAATCGTCGTCCTGCCCTTGGCCGCCTTGTCCAGTGCCGCCTGGACCACCTTTTCAGATTCCGAATCCAACGCCGAGGTCGCCTCGTCCAGTAAGAGGACCTTGGGGTTCCTGATGAGTGCCCTTGCAATCGCGATTCGCTGCTTCTGGCCACCGGACAACGCGGTACCTCGATTACCACACATCGTCTCGAAGCCAGCCGGCAATGACTCGATGAATTCGAGAATGTTGGCGTCGCGGCAGGCCTGTTCGAGTTCAGCTTGCGAGACATCATCCCGATTTGCGCCGAGCAAGACATTGAATTTGATTGTGCCTTGATACAATGTCGGCTCTTGTGCTACCAGGGACATTGACCGTCTATACTTTTCGAGGTTGAGAGCCTTTAGGTCGTGACCGTCGACTGTGACGCTGCCAGTCAGGGGATTGTAAAAGCGCTCAATCAGCCCGATTGTCGTCGACTTGCCACATCCAGAGGCACCCACCAACGCGACATATTGTCCCGGCAGCACCTTGAGGCTCAGACCACGCAGGACGGGAACATCGGGACGAGTCGGGTATCGGAAGTGTACGTTGTCGAATTCAATAAAACCGTCTGAAACTCCATTGGGAGAGCCCTCGCTGGACCAAACATCAATCTCTGGCTTGCGCTCGACGAGTGCCACAACATTCTGCGCAGAAGTCCTTGCCTTGGTCATGTCGGGCGCAAAGGAGAAGAATTGTCCCGCGGATTGCGCACCGAACGTGATTGCGACGAAACAGAGGAAAAAGTCGTAAATGCCAATCCTGCCACTCACAATCAGCGTCGATCCATACCAAAATGCGAGACCATTAATCAAAAAGACGATGGACTGTGAAGCAGCAAAGAAGATCGTGGTCTTCAGTGTCGAGAAGAAGGCCGCCTTTTGCGGTCCTGCCAAGGAGGCCTCGTATATCCTGTACACGTCCTGCTCTCGAGTGAGCGAAGCGACGGTGCGGATGACAGAGGTTGCCTCGCACGCGAAATTGGCACTCGCCTCGTATGCTTTCTTCGTCCTGTTCTGGTAGACAGTGAGCAGCTTGAATCGCAGGTACCCGGCAGTGACCAAGACTGGCATGACACTGATTGTGACGAGAGCCAGTCGCCACGAAACGATCAAGGACAAAACTGCGCCCGAAACGAGATTGGTGAAGATTGTCAGGACCGTTCCTAGCGTGTTGCCATGGAGTCCTGCAAGGTCGGTACACTGCGTAGCCAGAGAAGAGGTGAGAGCTCCGGTCGAGTTTTCGTCACGATCGAAAAAGGCCACGTCCTGTCGCAAAATCGAGCGGAAAGTCAGCAACCTGACACGACGAATCATCATTTCAGAGCACCGACCAAAGAAGTAAGCCGTGCCGAAGTATGCGAAGAACTCGACGATGGCGATGATGAAGAAGAGCAGAGCGTAAAGGTTTGCGTCATGCTGGAAATTTGGATTGGCGATGTTGGTAAAGAGCGTGATGAGCTTGGCGTAGACGACGGCCTGGGTGGGATAGACGGCACCACACAAGACGGCAGCGACAAAGCCCATAAACATGATCGGCCATTCCTTCTTGTTGAAAGACCCAACGAATTTGATGAGGTACCAGACACCGTGTTGCTTCCTGCCATTGGCCGTCTCTCGTTCAGCGAGTACCTTTGCAGAGATTGATTGACCAGTAGTAGTCCTGGTGAGCTCGAGTCGCCCGCCAGTCATAGCCTTCTCAGATGGCATTGTACCATTCGAAAATTCCCCTTCAACAGGATCTTCGATTTGCTTTTGAGCCTGTGCGATGCGCTGAGCTTGAACCAGAGCATAATATGCACCTTCCTTTTCAATCAATGCATTGTGTGTACCTTGCTCGATGAGGCGTCCCTTGGTCATGACTACAATGTTGTGCGCATTCTTGATGGTACTGAGTCGGTGAGCAATGACGATGGTCGTGCGATTGTGGGAAGCCCGATCGAGGGCGTCCTGGACAACCACTTCAGACTTGGTGTCGAGTGCGGCCGTCGCCTCATCGAGTATGAGAATCTGTGGATTGGAAATGATGGCTCGCGCGATGGCGACTCTCTGCTTCTGTCCACCGGAGAGCAGCATTCCTTTCTCCCCCACATGAGTGTCGTAACCTTGAGGCAAAGTCTCGATAAAGTCAGCAGCATTCGCTTCAGCACAAGCTTGCAAGACCATTTCTCTCTTGACCTCGAGCGATGCGTCCTCGTACTTGGTGCCAATGAGTCCATGCGCGACATTCTCAAAGACGGTAGTTGCGAATAGATTCGGTTCTTGCGAGACCAGCGAGACATTGGCACGAAGGGATTGGATATTGACATCCTTGATTGGTATGCCATCGATGGTGACTTCGCCAGAGATTGGGTCGTAGAAGCGCTCCACCAGTCCGACAATGGTCGACTTTCCACTGCCAGAAGCCCCGACGAGTGCAGTGACTTTCCCCGCAGGAATCGAAAGGCTCATGTCGTATAGTACAACCTGCTCTGGGCGTGCAGGATAGATGAACTTTATATGCTTGAGCTCGATGTCACCCTTGACGTGGTCGAGCTTGATGCCAGCCTCCGAATACACATCGATGGGAGGAACACGATCGATGGTCTCGAAAATCTTCTTTCCCGCGGAAATGGCAGAGGTGAAGGCTTGGATGTTTGGTCCAATCTGTCCCAATGAGAAAGACCCAATAATGACGGCAAAGAAGACATTGATCTAGAAGATTATCAGTCACCTTGTCATTAATTCTTGCTCGTGATGGACTTACCACTGTGCCGGTATTGATTTCACCTCGGAGCAACATGCGGGACCCCTCCCAAAATGCCAGTGCGTAGGCTGAATACATCACGAAGAAGATGCAACCCAGCATCGTCCCTAGAGTGCGTGCTTTCTTGAAGCCCGCCTGTTCAGAGGCGGCCAAATGCGTGTCAAACAGCTTGGCCAATTTTTCCTGCGTGCCAAACGACTGTGTCACCCGAATGGAACTGATGACCTCTTCAGCGAGAGTGCCACCCTCGGAGTAGAGATCCAACGACTGCTTCGTGAATCGTTCAAAGAATCGACCAACAACGGCCGTCGAGCCAATCATGGCCGGCAGAATACTCGAAAGGATGAGCGTGAGCTTCCAGTTCTTGATAAAGGCGATGATAAAGGCGGAAAAGAGGGTAGCTATGGCCGCAAGGGTCAGGCCAATCTTTTGCGAGATGCCGTCTTGGATGAGATTCGTATCGGACGTGATGCGGGTGGTCACGGCGCCGGCGCCGAGCTTGTCAAAGTAGGCAATGTTTTGCCTCATGATGGCCTTGAGATATGCCGCCCTCAGTTGCTTCGTGATGTTCTCCCCGGAGATGATGAAACAGGTTGTATAAATGTAGGTGGTACCAAAGACGCCGATGGCGATATACACAAAGTAGAGCGTCAGGTGGTTGACATCGTGCTGGAACGCTTGCAAGTTTTGACCCGTGGCGGCATTGGTAAAGGACTGCGTCAGGGAACCAAAGACAATGGTCATCAACGGCTAGAAAGGTAAGCCAGAGAGTCTCACAAGAAGGAATATAGACATACCAAAGCTGCACCTGCAGCAATACAGGTGACGAGTCCGATAGCCTGGAGCAAGCGGTCGTACGGAGTTGCATAACGCATCAGGCCGAAATAGGTAACGTCCTTCGTGACGGGCGTCTCAATCTGTGCCAGGAGCGCTTCGCGCTGGGCGGGCTCGAGGTCACGGAGCACGGTCGACTCGCCATTGCGTTTCGCCTCGTCTTTCTTTTCCAACGAACCAGCGTCCACATCCGAGACTGTCCTCGAGACTGCCGAGCTGCCCGCCTTTTCATCCGAGCTAGAATCGTCTGCTGCAGTCTTGCGCTTTCGACTAAAGAAGCCCATGTTGTCCTCTAAGCAGAAAACAAAAAACTCGTGCGACTCTGGCCAATTCGTGCAACTTGCAATGTGTTTGTATTTGTGATAACTGTGATTGTCGGGGAAATATATCGGTGGTCGATGAGAATGAAAGACGATGATCGACACACACACAGCCGGACAGCAACGCAACTAGAGGAATGCAAAGGTTGGGCAAAGGACAACGAGGGACGAGAAGGAGCATGACACATATAGACTGCAGGAGGGAGGCGCGTGTGCAACGAGCAGGAGAGAGCGAGGAAGAGAGAAATCGGGGTGGAAATTGCCGATGCAGACCGATCGCTTGCCAATTGCGCGCAACCTGAACATAAAAAATCTGACTCATGCACGCACTCACTCACTCACTCATTCAGTCACTCATGATATCCTTGGGCCAAAGCTCGAGTTGGCGGCCGATCTTCTTCCTCCTCCTTTCCTTCTTCACCTTTCCTCCCTGACTGTCTCTCTATCCTACTGACCATATGCATGTCTTGATCCCGCAGTTGCATTATCAATCTTCGAGAGCCTCGCGATCGCTCGTTCGTTCGTTCGCTCGCTCGCTCGCTCGTTCTAGATTGATCTTAGCCAATTGTTTGCACTTTGCGAGTGGATATATTGCTTGTCTACATCTATTGCTACCCTGCCCAAATATAGATAGCGTCTACATACACTCCAGCTTAAGCTTGTGGATTGTACAGCTACGGTACTGCTGCAGCTGCTGCTGCTGCTGCTGCGAATAAATGCCCCAAGATTGGAAAGGTAAAAGGTTGATCGAATTTGAGTGGCGCGGAACGGGAAGATTGGCGCCAAGGTGGCTGCAGCCCCCTCTCGTTATGCTTTTGTGCAACACGAGCAGGTACGAAGCTCGTACACCGATCGCGATCGCAGATCACTTCGATAATACATGGAAATGATGCATCGTGATTACGATCAACATCCGTGAGCTCGAGTCCTATCAGCCTGGGCTTCCTGCTGGTGGTGGTGCCATGTTTTTGTTGCATCGTCTTTTAAATTCTATATGCTGACTATCTATTTGACTATACATATATGCATGCATATAGACCGCTACAGTCATGTCTCTTTAAGCTTGTTTCAATCCGTCCCAGCTGCTACGAAAATTATATATAGATATATATATATATATGATACAACTCTCTCACCAGTCCAGCTTGATTGCCTCCGAGGCGACAAAGTTGCCCAGGTCGTCTTCCGTGGCCTGCACCTGCTCATTCACCTTTTTGCGGTTGAAGTAGACCTCGCAGTCCATGTTGACGCAGAGAATCTCACGCCGGTTCTGTTGGCACGCGTAGCAAGTCTCGTCCGTCTCCTCCTTGGCCTTGCGCTGCACCAGCAGTTTCTGCTTCTTCTCCTCCGCCAGCTCCTGTGCCTGTTTCTTGTGCTTCGTGCACAGCTTGCCCTTGGTACATTGTTCGCCACACACCTCACACCGACTCGCCGCCTTCTTGCCCGCAGAAAGGAAGGCTCCCATCACGCCGGACGCCTTGGAGACTGCCACTTTTGCTGACTTGGTCACCTTGAAGAGAGCCTCGATCTCCTTGTTGCCCATAAACAGCTCAAGTATCCTTTGCACCGGGTTGTGCACCGTATGCTCGAGATAGTACTGGTAATCCAGTAGTAGACCCTTGTTGATTGCGAAGACGGGATCCTCCGCCTTTTCGTACCCTTTCGAATTGGGCGTGGACTGGGTAAAGATGTAACTGATTCTCTCGCCATCCTTGAACATGCGCCGGGAGTCTCGAGTCCGCATCTTGTCAATCACGGAAATGTGTGTCTGCTTCGCGTTGTAATCACTCGCATTGGTGCCTAGCCAGAGTCCTTTGGTCATGATGTAAGACCCAACATTCAATTCTCCGGACAAGATGCGGCCCACGTCAGCACGCACAGATTCCTTGACTTGCTCTATGATTCCTTGTCGCTCTTCTGATGAGATCGTGCCGGACTTGGCAGAATCGTTGTTCTTATGCGGGAACAAAATCTTGAAGATGTCTCCAATGACATGACCGATCAAGGGAACGGCATCCCTACGATTGACCTCTATTCCCTTGACGTCAATTTCATCAGGCTCTTGCGAGTTAGTCCACAAGAGGCCTGCGTATCGTTTGCGGTTCTGCAAAAGGCTCGGAAACAAGACCTTTTCAAAGTCCAGTGAGATGGGGTCCGGCCACACTTTGGACACCTCCATACTCATCTTCTTCCCAATCTCAATGGCATCTGCAACGCTTTTGCCACCAAAGCACTTGATGAAGACTGAGTCCGTGTCACCGTAGACTACTCGAATTTCTGTCTTTGCGTCACCTGAATTGTACCTCTTCTCTATTTCCTGCTTAGCAGCTTCCAACAGATTTGCGCCTTCAGTAATTGTTGCATCGGCAATGGCCATATTTTGCAAGCGACTCTCCGATGCGCCAAAGAAGCCATAGACGGCGTTTGCACAGACCTTGATCGCCTTTTGCCGTCCGTCTAGGACGATTTTCATGCCAGGGTCGGAAGTCGTCTTCATCAACGCCTTCACTTTTGACCTCTCACTCAGAAAGTGCTTTAGAATCTGTGGAACAATGCCTTCCTTCACATCAGAACCGACAAACTTGCAGCCTCCAAAACCAGTCCAGCTTGATCCCTCGAAGCCATCTCCCGGCCTCACTTCTGTCGAGAAGCACAAATTTCGCGCGATCAGGATGCTCGGGTACAGAGACTTGAAATCGAGCACAACTACAGGATTCTCTGTATCATATCCCACTTCTGGCATGTAGTTCAATGCTGATTGAGTCATTTGACCGCCACCTCGGGATTGCGCTGGCACAATGACTCCACGAGCACCACAGAATCGGAAGAGCTGGCCCCAGAAGCGTCGCATTTGTCCGCGGCTGACCACATCTTCAAAGTTGAGTCCTGTCACCCTGCTCAATTCACTAAAAGCCTTATCAGTCTTTACTCTTCACCTCCGGGAGTGCTTACATATAAGTGATTAGTGAAGCGTGCCTTCTCATAATGTTCAGCGCGGCACTACATTCATGCAAGCAGTAGTCACCTAATCGAGCTCGATCGTCAAGGGTTTCGCTATTCCATAGTTCGAGTAGTGTCGGGTCTGACAGATACTCGAGTGTTCGACCTCCAATTACTGCCGAGCTCTCATTGATGGTGTAAGTCCGTAATCGTTCTTCCCTTTCAATTACCGTGCGCAAATCTAGCACTAAACGTCCTATACAACCGAGTTCGGTATGTTCTCTATTGGATGTGGCATTCATCTTGCGCTCCTTCTTCAGCCAAGCTCCGGAGTAAATTTGCCGGCGCTTCGTTTTCAGAGACATATGGGAACATCTAGCCAGATTGATGAAATCTTTTGGAAGACCAAGATCAAGAGCGCGATACAGAATTGACGGAATGGCCTCGCTTGTGATGTCGTACCCAGATACCACATCGGGATCATAGGCAATAAAGATAGCGCGGAACGCCTGCAGCATTGCCTTCTCGTCCACAAAGCTGAACACTTCTAAATTGCTTGTAAGATCTGGTTCCGAGTCTTGGGGAACGCCATGCGTCAGCAGTACAACCTTGTCCTCCGGATCTGCTGCTAGTGGAGACTTCGTTAGGATCAATGAAATATGCGTGATGAATGGATCAGGATCGTCATTGGTGGTAGCGACAGCTTTGGGCCGGCTAGCTGCCACAATCTTGGACGTCTTTGGCTTTTTCGGCGAGTTTTGCACGGACGTATTCTTCTTTGCAGGTTTGCCGTCGAGCGAGACACAGCTGACAACGAGGCATCTCAAATCGGGCAATTTCGACCAGTTGCGAGTCTTCTCATCATTAGCTTCTGTCGAGTTCGGAGAGAGTCCCTGAATAGCACCGTAGGAGCATTCGAAGACGCCTGATAGCCTTTCATATGGTGCTTCCCTGGTTTGTAAGACCTGATACTCTCCTCGTCTCAATCTTAACCAGCCACAACCAACAATACCGAGATCTGCCATAAATCGCATGTCAAAGGACAAGCCAGTCTCATAGACTTGCGAACTATACAGCTTTCCAGAGTTATAGAGATTGAGAAGTTTAGGTAATTCATCGCTCTTGCCCAGTATGTTGCCAATCTGAATAATGTCCGTGGGCTTCTTTACGAATATCTTGAGATAACGCTGATAGTCCTGTGGCTTGTCACGATAGAACTCGAGAGGATCTCGTATGACAATTTCGAAGCGATCTATAACCACAGGCGTCTTCGTATTCGCATGAATTCCTTCTTCAAAGGCCTCGTAGTCTGCTTCACTAAAGGCGGGCGCGACTGGAAAGTACAAGTACTGCTGAAATCCTCTGACGAGCACAACAATGGAGAAGCCGTCCTCTGTGACACCATGTAGTCGAATCAAAGACGTGTCCTCATCAACCTTGTCCTTGCTTGCATCTTCACATTCCAGCAATTGAAATGTAAGGTCGTCTGTTGTGCTATCAAATGTAGTTTGAGGCCGTGAGAAGACAGAGGCATCGATGGAAGTCAATAACGAATCGTCTCGCTTTCGCTTCGCAGTCGGGCCCATAGCAAGGAGTTCTCAGCGCATTCGGAGATGGCAGTGGGCCTTAGAGGACTAAAGACTACATGTCTTTTTCGAAGCTCAGTCTTTGTGCATTTGCAGTTGTCAAACGCGAATTTGTGGGGGCCACTAATTAGGAATGACGTCGCGACTCGTTTCGTGATCAAGTTTGATGTCGTTCAACCATGTAATTCATGGCCAAATCGTGGCACAAGGATCAACAATTATGCAGCAACTAACAACAATGTCTCGACAAGAAGAATACTCTATACTTCCTTTGAGCATGGCTTACTGAACCCAATAGCTGCATATGAAATTTTGAAATCGCCATAGCAGCAGCATATGCGCATTCTTTTACGCTGTATGCTTCGCATGTTCGCGAAGCTGTCGTGATAGATTCTGTGCACGCGCAAGGGTTAGTACTTCGTTCTTTACATGTATTCAGTCATCTCGACCGGACACCTTGGCCAGAGATTCAACATCAAGACGTCCCGCGGTAGTCTTGAACTTGCGAGTGATAGTTTTCGGCACTAAAACCACGATCCCCTTGTTGTAGCGCAACTGGTGCGTTTGCGAGACAAGCCAATGTTACGGTACATATTCTTGTGCTTATTCAGACAGGTATCTCCCCGTCCACCTCTTCTGGTGGCCGTTGCACAATCGGCGCATTCCCCCGGAATCGTTTTCTCATATCGAGTAGTCCTCTTTTACAATCATAGAAGTTCTTGAGCAAAAGAAGACATTGTTCTGGCACCTGTGTTCGTAATTGTGGATTCGACAGACACTCATTACCGGGATGTCCGTTCTTGACACAATCGGACTTGTACAGACATTCAGCTATAGCATCTCGGATGTCCTATTCCCAGTGAGTATTCAGACGTTCTGGACTCATAGCGTGAGACATACCTTGCAGCTGGATGGCATGGGTTTGAGAGGCAAAGAGTAGGTTGAGTGCTCGTGCGATAGAAGTTATGAATGATGGCGAATGAGTTTCCTTGCCTCTCCCTTTGTGCCCAGAAAATGTCAGCGGGCAGACTTGCCGAATGTGGTCAGTCACAGATGAGATCAGCGGCAAGCAAGAGACATGTGATTGTGCCCAAGTGGTCATTTGGCTGGTGTACGTTTGCGGTGGTCTCCTCCAGCGCTATAAGTCGTCTGGCTTGCCAGACTGGTTGTGCTACCGTGGTACGAAATGCTTCTGGAAAGCTACATCTGAAGGATTTACTAAAGCTGTACCAAGCAGAGTTCTGATTTATTTTCGTCGTGAGGGTATTCAGCTGATAGGACCCCGAAGTCGACGAGCAAGACCGAGAATTGAACTCGTGAGGAAAAAGTACAAACTTCTTCATCTGAGCTTCTTAGACTCCTTGCATAAATCACCATGCCATTCAGGCTGACAGCTCGGGAATGTCTTGCAATCGTTCTTGGCTTCGAACTTATGGTTCTCGAGGTCGTCCTTCGAATCTGTACCTTCCTGCTGCCGCGAAGGATTCTGAAGCTCTTCTACAACCTCTCCTCGAAATTCGTAAGCAAGCCTGCCGAACGCAATGCGATGCATGATATCCATGATGCTGCTGGGTTCGTGGAGATGTGCGAAGTGTTTGGTTATGAGGCTCAGGAGCATGTCATACAGACTGAAGATGGGTATCTGCTTTGTCTACATCGCTTGTGCCAAACGAAAGACGAATTACAGGCACGCAGGCAGGCCAGTATGAGTCACAAGAGAGGTAAAAGACCAGCTCCGATAAGAAAGCCGGTGGTATATATGCATCATGGCTTGATGATGAATTCCGAAGTTTGGGTGTGCAACCTCGAAGAGAGCAGGCAATTGCCCTTTGTACTCGTCGAGAAGGGCTACGACGTGTGGTTTGGCAATAACCGTGGCAACAAGTATTCGAAGAAACATGTCAAGCTCAAGTCTAGTGATCGGGCATTCTGGGATTACAGCTTGGACGACTATGCCTTGAGGGACATTCCGGATACGATAGACTATATTCTGGAAACCACCAAAACGCCTTCTCTAAGCTACGTTGGCTTTTCTCAAGGCACAGCACAAGCATTTGCAACTCTGTCAATACACCCGACCCTGAATGAGAAGGTCAATCTCTTCGTTGCTCTTGCTCCCGCTATGTCGCCCAAAGGACTGCACAATTTCCTGGTGGATGCATTGATGAAGTCATCGCCGGCAGCACTCTTCCTGCTCTTCGGACGGAAAGCAATTCTTCCGTCAACAATCTTTTGGCAATCTATCATCTATCCACCACTATACGTAAAAGTGCTCGACACAGCAATGAAATTTCTATTTGGTTGGCATTCGAAGAATATGTCTTTCCAGCAGAAGACCGCTTCTTATTATCATCTATATTCCTTTGCGTCGGTCAAGTCGTTGGTGCATTGGTTTCAAGTGATCGGTGCCGGCGCATTCCAGATGTTCGATGACGAAGCACATTCGCTCTATGGCAACTTTTACAGAGTAGCACGGTTCCCAACGAGGAATATAACAACACCAATAGTACTTATGTATGGGGGTGCCGACAGTCTAGTGGAGATTGATGCTATGCTTGCTGCCCTTCCGGACCACACGATTGCAGAGGAGATAGCGCACTTTGAGCACCTCGACTTCCTGTGGGCACGCGAAGTGGACGAGCTTGTGATACCAAGGGTTCTACACTGGCTAGCTGAGTATAGTGAACCTCTCGCACTTCGCAGACGACTCGACGGCACGGATCACAACCACGCACACTCGATTCAGAATGGCACGGATCTTGAGGATTCTCTAACAGATGACGTCTCCTCGGACTCAGCCTCAACCTCTCCGAGCCAGCGTAAACAGAAGAGTCTTGTCAATATGACAGGTTCCCGTGGCTTTGAGCCCAAGTCAAGTCAACCGATAGTGCAAATTTCACAAGCATAAATGACAGGACAAGAATTGCCAACTGTGATGCAATGGCAGAACCATCTAGTTCTAACGAGGACTACAGCTAGTGAAATTGCAATTTATCGTGAACATTGCCTTCTCAATCGCAAGAGCATCCAGGTCAACCATTGGCTCCAGGGACAGCGAGTATTTCACCTCGGCGGGCGTTCAGTTTGTTGATCGATCTGCTGTGTTTCAGTCTCTCTGGATCTTGATCAACGGTCTCATTCTGGTGGCGGATCGCGTATGGATAAAGACCGGATAAAGTGCTTTCCGACCTCCTCGAGCACCTGCAGCTCTTGAAAGCCCAAAGAGCGAGACAAAGAAAAACTGATCACGAGCATCTTAAGCTTGCGCCGCTGCTTACTACAAACAAGCGGAGGCCGTCCGAGATGATCTCTGACTCGCTAATCACATGAGACCTGCAAACAGGCTCCGAGACGTCTGAGGAGTCGATTGTACTATAATTCCTACGTCTAATGTTGCTGGGGATGAAACGGAGCTGAACTATCTCGCGCCTGAGGGCTGGTCTCAGCTTGATTGTTGAGTGACATTGATTGATGGATCAGTGGCAGTCTTGCAAGACTAGACTTGATTATTCTGCCAGCTGCCAGCAGTCATGGCTGTCCTCTGGTCCTCCAGTCCTCCCTTCACCAACGCATCCTCCCTTTCAGGAATTGGCTGGAACTTGGTTTTCTTACCACTGTTACTTGTCATTGCTCACAGTCTGAGGAAAGCTCACAAGTGACGGAGACTCTCGATCAAGGAAATGAAAGCTCCCGTGAATTCATTCCTGGCACTTCAAGCTCTAGTTGCTATAAAGACTGTGGTTGCTCTTTGGCCTCAACCAAGAATCTTTGCCGCAGGCTCAGACGTCGTCACCATCGCACCACGCGTTATTTTCACCAAAACCTATGCACCAGGAGCAGCACCCGTCAGTGGATGTAATGACCACATCTTAAATGCGGCCATCAATGCCACCAAGATCCTTCTACATGATGGATTTGTCCCTTGTATGCTACACAAACCAGACGAGCAATTCGAGCCAAAGTCTTTACAAAATAAGCCACAGATTCATGAAATCGTCCTCCATCGTACAGAGCATGACGCTAAACGTGGTGAAGAAGTTGATGAAGCATACAGGCTAATAATTAGCGCAAGAGGTAATGTTACCATAACCGCGAAACATTCAGCGGGTCTGGCGTATGGTCTCACCACCTTAACACAGCTCTTCTACAAGCATTCCAAATCAGACTTGGTCTATACTTCTCTAGCCCCACTCAAGATCGTCGACAGACCTGCCATGAAATGGCGCGGCCTCAATCTTGATGTGTCTCGTAACTTCATTCCAGTCCACCGAATCCAGCGGATTCTAGATGCCATGAGCTGGAACAAGATGAATGTATTGCACTTGCATGCTACAGACTCTCAATCATGGCCTCTGGTAATTCCTGCTCTGCCAGAGTTGTCCAAGAAAGGTGCATTCGAGTGTGATATGGTATACACCGTGAAAGACTTCCAAGAACTGCAACAATATGCAAAGCTTCGAGGCATACAAGTGGTCACGGAAATTGATCTGCCAGGTCACACAGCATCAATCCACAATGCATTTCCTGAGCTGATCACTGGCTACAATGTTCAAGCTAAAGCATTTCCCGATGCCACGCAAGGTTATCCTGCGATCGACGTGAAGGACTGGAGTGCTTATTGTGCTGTACGTTGTCTGGTTCAGTCCATTGAAGCTCTCCTGACACATTTAGGAACCACCATGCGGACAGCTAAAGCTCAAGTCGAGCAAGGTTGATACTTTCTTGAAGACTCTGCTAGACGATCTTTTACCACGTATAGCAAATCACAGCACATATTTTCATGCAGGTGGAGACGAGGTGAATAAGAATGTGTATCTCTTACAGGCTGGGCTGAACACAAATGATTCTGCAGTCCTACAGCCTCTCGTGTCTGACTTGGTTCTGTCCGTCCACAAGCAAATCAGACATCAAGGACTGACGCCAATCGCGTGGGAAGAGATGCTCCTGTCCTGGAATATCAGTCTTCATAAGGATACTCTTGTCCAATCCTGGATTGATCAAAATTCTGTCAAGAAGATCATTGAGAAGGGTTACAAGGTTATCGCAGGCTCTAGCAGTGCAACATACTTGGATTGTGGCAAAGGTCAATGGTTAGACTTTACCGCTCCATCAGTGCCTTGGCAACAATCTCAAGGCTTCGTCGACTACTGCACGCCATTCAAGAACTGGAAGGCTATATACTACTACGATCCGCTCTTCAATTTGACCGCTGAACAAGTTCCACTCATGCAAGGATTCGAAGTACATGCCTGGTCCGAGCAGATTGACATGTCCACAATCGAGACTGCATTGTGGCCTCGGGCAGCAGCAGCGGCAGAGGTGGGCTGGAACGGTACTGTGTCTTCACGAGAGACTCTGCCGAACGGGAAGGTCATCTTTTCAAACAAGGCCAGATCACTGGAGAGTGCTGGTGCCAGGCTGTCAGAGTGGCGCGAGCGTATGGTGCATCGCGGTATTCGCGTCGAGCCAATCCACTCGCGATGGTGCACTCAACGACCTGGTCAGTGCTCTTTGTAGCAAGCAGATTCCGCGCTGCTCGAAGTGAAAAGCATGAAATAGTCTTATATGGTCTACATATCTACACAACTTTAGCTCGAATGATGCCTTATCGCTACCTGCCCCTTGTGCATGAATTGCTCGAAAAACTCCTACAGAATACATTGTGACCCTTCCATATCCACTGTCCTGTCATCAGAAGAATGTATCGTCGACATCGATGGAAAAGTCCCACACCAGGATTTGTGAATCCTGTGAACAACTGACGATTCGCTTCTCGTCGAACTGGAGCTTAAAGATGCGGGAATGGTGTCGCCCAATCTCGATGACTTTTTCATCCTCTATACGGGCATTCTTATTCCAAATCTTGATGGACATGTCGTAACTGCCGCTGACGATTTTCCTTCGATCAGTCTGAATGGTGCGGACGAGTTCCGTGTGTCCGAGGAGTGTCTCGACGTGTTGTCCCGTGATGGCGTCGTGGATGCGGATGGAGAGGTCGGAGGATCCGGAGGTGATGAAGCGCCCGTCAAAGACGATACATGCGATCCCCCGTTCGTGGCCCTCGATCGAGCGGGTGCATTCCCCGGTGTCCAGGTCCCATATCTTGATGGTGCGGTCGCCGCTCGCGCTCACCACCGTGCGGTCCACGAACTGCACCGCGTTCACGGCCGCCCGATGACCGCGCAACGTGCGGATGCAGGTGTGTGGGTGACGACTCACCTCGCTGCGCGCCCAAATCTTGATGGTCTTGTCCTTTGAGCAGGAGACGACGTATTTCTCGTCGAAGCGGACGTTGAGCACGGGCGCCTGATGACCTTCGTAAACGTGCGTGCGTTCGCCGCGCAACAGGTCCCACGTCATGATGGTCGTGTCGCTGCTCCCCGTCACCACGGTGTTGGTCTTGCCGTCGAACTGTAGGCACAAGACTGAGCCCGCGTGGCCCGACAGACACATGATACACGCGCGAGATTCAATGTCCCACACGCGCAAGTGACGGTCACGCGAGCCCGAGACGACGCGTTTGGCGTCGAATTGTAGACAATAGATTCCCTGCACGCGCTGATTCGAGCGGTCTTGGTCCGTCGGTATCTCATAGACGGTCGTATTGCCCGTGCGCCAATTCTTATCGAGTATGAGGTGTTGTCGGTAGAGGTACTGCCAATTCAGGCGCAGGTTGTGCACATCGAGGTACGGTGCAATGTGGACGGGGTCGAATGGGGCCGGCAACGGTTCGAGAATCTCACGATGCACTTGTCCACTGTCGTCCGTCGTGACCCGCATCGAACATGAAGCGGTGTGGGACCATTGCTCGAATGCCCTGACCATTTCTTCATTGACGTTCCATCCCTGCTTAAAGTACAGCGTCCTCCAGAGGACCGGTGCTGTCGCTATACGATGCCATTGCTTGCTGACTCGCGTCGCGCGCAAAACGTCGCGGTAATCCAGATGGCTCAGAATCTGCAGTACCAGTTCTTCGGGCAGGATTGGCATGAAATCGAAATGTAGGATGGGAGCTATGCGATGGTTTACCTCGTAGACATATTTTATCGGCAAGGTAGACTTGTTCTGTCAGCAGAGTTTTCATTGCAGGAAAGTTTGTGATGACTCACCAGCAATGAGAATGCCAAATCAGCCCTGTCCTGGTTGTTCAGCAGGGACAAGTGCGGAAACTGGCTGATGATGTCCAGTCGGTCATGCTCAGAGGTGAGGTCTATCGCCTCGTCCATATGCATCCGCCCTTCGTCGTTATAGCTCATGCCGCAGTACTTCAGGGCACAGACTCAATCTCCAGAGTGCTTTGATATTCCTCGCTCTGCATGCTGGTCGCTGAGGACGCGAGGCTACTATTGCACGGATGGACAAGTACCTGATTGCGCGACGGTTGACCCTCACATTGAATAGAACTCCCACGCATTCCGAAAAGGGGAATCCGGCGCTTTTTTGGGCTTTTTTGGCCGCCAAGAAAGTTTGCGGAGTCGCAGAAACTGTTTCTTGTGATTTGTGCTTCTTCATATGCATACATGGCCACTACTACACAAACCGGTTGGTTGCCTTTCTTCGGGTTCATGCATTAGCTCCGTCTACGGGCTACTTTCGCTATGCTATCCTTTCTTCTACATGCTAATTTTTAGAGTCCTTCCTCCAGGGATGGTATATGCATCATCACTTTTTTTAATCATCGTAGCCAGTACTATCACCAAATTCAAACATACCCTTGTGCCGTCTCTGTGCCATGGCCTGCTTCTCTCGCAGTGCCGCGACAGTAGTACCATAAGCCTTCTCCCAGGTCAATCTCTTGGCTGGAACAACCGTAGCACTGCCAGCCTCTACCAAGGCTGCATTGATCGAGGCACTGGGCTCCTCATTGTCCGGGTCATACAAGGACATGTAGGTGATAGAACCCTCCTTCCTGTCCACGCTTGCGACCAGTTGTTTTTGACACAAACTTTGAAAGAGCGCAACCGCGTCCTCTAAATACTCTGCATTCTGTGGGAAGTCGATAAAGGACAATCTTGCTTCCTTTGCCTGTGCCGATAGTGCTGTGAACTTGGGGACAAGCGGCGAGAGGTCTTTGAATGCCACGAGTTCAGAGTTTCCATAATCATAGTACAGGACTTCTGCCTTTGAGCTTCCTCTGTCTACGCGCTTGACTTTACCACGGTACCACGCATTGTCCTCGCTGAACTTTGCAGCCACGGTATCCCCAACCTTGGGAGGTGTTGAGAGCGCGCCACTTGAGGGATACGCGGTCTGCAACTCGCTCATGAGCCTCTCCAGCTGTTTCACATTGTCTCCAACTGTCTGATACGAAAAGGCCCCGTTAGCTGGGTTCACGTCAGTCACCACAAGATCCAGATACTCGCGCTTCTGTGGAGCTTCTGGGGCGTTGCCATTACTGACATTCTTGGCAACCTCTTCTTTCTCCTGTGCTTCTTTGGTCGGGTCATAGTTCGCATGAAGTCCTTTCCTGGCGTCCTTTGCGCGGTTCTCTGCCTCCCTATATAGGGTGCCGTGGCCAGCTTGTTCAGCTGCATAGTCGTGCACCGTAGCCAATCCCTCCTCCAAAAGTCCTACCGCAAAGTTCTCCCGGTTAATGTACAGGGAGCCTACGAAACCGCCCACGCGATCGGTTGTCTCGACCTCAATCTCAACATCACGCTGTAGCAATCTTCGTGTTGCATAATCTGCTGCTTCAGCGCCCATGGGTTCTGAAGACTCGGAGGCATTCCTGGCAGTCCTTGGTACCTTCAGACCAGACAGTACCAAGGTCAGCTTGGCATTCTCTCGAGGAATGAAAACCTTGAATCGACCTCCACTGGCGATGAACTCGACGATACCGACAACTTTCTTTGATCTTTGCAACGTGTTGAGATACTGCTTGGCTCGTGTCACATTTTCGGACGCCTCGACGATTCTGCCTGGCGTTGCTGGCTCTTTCGCAGAATGCATACCTTTCTGCTCCGCAATTGCCGTCTCTTCCGCGGCCAGCAACTCGTCCCAAATCGGGGAACGATCCTCGTCGTCGCGCCGATGCCTGATCACAGTCGCGTATCCTTTGCTCACAAGAAGTTTTGCCAAATTATCCTTTCCGGCCAGAGTTATCGTCGCTACATCTCGCTCGTCAAAGCCGTCGGACGCAGGCTTGTGGAAGTCAACCACAACACTGACATGCTTGCCGATAGCTTTCTTCCTAAGAAACTCCTTCGCTTCAGCAGCATATAAGCTTTGCTTGGCATCATTATTTCGTGGTCCACGAATCGAGCTCAACTGCAGTCGTCTCTCTTGCCCATCTTTGCTCCTCACAAAGATCGTGTCGGCCGATAAGATTCGAGACACAATCATTTCTGAGGCCCCACCACCATTCACAGCCTTCTTTGGGACATAAGATCGCCACAAATTCAAGCGCCTTTGCTTGGCAGCACTCTCTGCAGCACGCAACTTGCTCATACCTTCACCGATGAGCGTCGATTGATGGTCGACGACTCTGGCCAGACCACTGCTGAGCAAAGCTTCTGCAATGTTGCCTGCCGGGTGGTGAATCGTCGCAATGTAACCAGTGGCATTCTGATTCGTACCCAGTAGAGTTACTTGAACGAACCTTTGAGTCAACCTAGATTCAACGAACATCTTTGCCTCTTCCGAATACTCCTCGCCCTTTTCAGTCACTTCATCCGCGCTTGTCTTTGCAAGGTTGGGACACTTGATGCCGGCGACCAGTAGATTGAGGTATTGATGCTTCCTTGGTTCCAGCAAAAGTCGAGCTCGGATACTGTCTCCGGCACGTACTTGCTCGATCACAGCATCCAATTTCTTGCCCTTGTAAGTACTCAAGAATGCATCTATATCTGGAGCATCTTGGTTGGCTTCAATGACGACGGGTGAAGCGGCCCACAGGCCCTTGGATTCTGAGCGAGCTTGGGCGTCGAGCAATTGATAAGTTTCCAGAGTCGTATTGTCCGCGTCTTCGCGTTTACTGGACTCTTCCCTGTATTTGACGAGCCCTTCGCGCAGTAGAGGCTCAGCAATATCATGCCCGTTGAGTTTGACCTGACCAAACTCTCTCTGAGTTGTGCGGATGGTGTATGCAACAGTAAAGGTGACTTGCTTGCCCACTAAATTCTTCCGTAATGATTCTCGTGCCTGAAAAGCTCCAACTTCATCACCGGTCCTGTTGATTCTGGGCACGATAACATAGGCCAGGCTCAATTGACGTGTTGGGGTTGGAAATCCAGGCCTAGGATTGCCTTCCAGGTTGATGTCACCATAATTTGAGATGCTGACGACTTTTGCACTTCTCTCTGCCATGCTTTCGAAGTGATGCTCTGATCGAGTCAGGGTCAGACAAGATCTTGATTGAAATTGGGGTCTTATTCCTCAGGAGTACACGTTACTGAGCCACAAGTTTGTGTCGTGTTCTTTGTGTTGCATTTCCACGCTGGAGCTCAAGTGCGCGCGCGGGATTGTGGAGAAGCACAAATCAAACTGGACGCGGCAGCAGATGCGCACAACTGCCGCAACTTCGTCCTCATCCCATCCTCACATCTCATCGGGTTCAAGAGGCAAGTGTTTGTAGGGAGGCTGGTGAAGACCTTTGCGGTCGTACGCTGTTGACGGCGACCCGTGAACCTCATGCAGGCTCAGGTTGAGAGAGCGATGATGATGATAGATATATACACTAATGGCGTTGTGCCACTGACGGCTCGTCTACAAGATGTGTCATTTATGCGCGACATTCGACAGCTTCTGCTAGCCCGTCACCTTCTTGTCCATTGCCTAGTCATAAATCGCTTGCTTAGCATTCGGTGGTGGTCTTGGTGTTGAGAATGAGGCCCACAATCAGACCATACAGTCCTAGTACTGAATCAAATTAGTATGCATTGTAATTTTGAGATCGCTGTTTGTCGAACCCTAGCTATGTTAGTGATGATCTGAAAAACGCCAGAGAACTCTGAAATACCTCTGCGAAAATCAAGACAAGCACCATGGAGACAAATATACGAGGTTGCTCCAGGAAGCTTCGTACGCCTGCGTCACCTATAATGCCAATCGTGTAGCCAGCTGCCAGTCCCGTAAGACCTACACAGCTCCCAGCTGCGAGATGCACGAAGCCGCTACGACAAGGTCAGTCATGCGTTTGTGACTCCAAATGTCCCATACTTGTATAAAGAGTAGTTCTCGGTTGGGTTGAGGTCTCCAGATATGAGCACAGCCATGACCAATCCGTAGACCGCGATGATTCCTGACATCACGACAGGTATGAGACTCTGAGAAGTGTCAATGAAGCGCTATTTCGCTGGCTTATCCGGCATACTTTCATGATCAGTGCAGGGTTGAATTGACCGACTCCAGCAATTCCAATTCCTGCTTTCGCAGTACCATATGCAGCACCGATAGCTTTCGTACAGTCAGCTTTCTCATAGTGACATGTCGCAATCATATTCGTACAGCTAAATATCATTGCTGATGCAACACCGGCGAATCCAAAGAATGACGCATAAGGCTATAAGATGTCGGCATTCGAGGATCGATTAAATTTATTCCGCGCAAAGCTTACAGTACAGTACTCCGTGAGAGACGACATGGTCTGATATGCTTGAATCAGAATCCACGACCTTCCCTTGTAGCAACACCAAATGTACACGATTGTCCACTCTGAAGGCCTCGAATAGCGTTGAAGCGGCGAGTGGACGCAGCCTGAAATGCGCAAGAGCTCCCCTCACACGCAACACAAAAAGTTGCTACTCCACAGAGAAGCCGCTCACACAAAGCCAGTTTATATACGCTACTATATATACACATGTATGGACTAGTATGACCTGCCTGTGTCGGCTTTTCTGGTGTTCTGGCCGTCGACAGCACGGGACATACGACGAGTAAAATGATGCCACAGTGACAAAACATCTCGATAGTGCACGACATTGAACAGGCAAGCATCGAGATATCTGGCTTGGCAAGTGGTCCGTCTTTAGTATTCACATTCAAGCACTTCAGTAGCATTCAAAGCAGCAGTTTTGCACGGCTCATGCAGGCATAGCACAGCACTGCTTAGTTTCTTCCGAGCCAGAAACACTTCGCAGCCGCAAAGATTGGACAGTTGAGAAAGTGGGAGGGACGTCGCTTCGCCTAAGGTCCTTCCGCAGAACGCAAATATGGATCTGGATTTCGGAAGTGATATGCCAGAGGACGAAGATGGCGAAGGTGCTACCCAGAGGAGTGAACAAGAAGAACCGGGGGATGACAACGATGCCACAAACAATAATGACGACGATGAAAGCATGAACGAGTCCGAAGATGGCCAGGAAGAAGGTTCATTTGCAGCTACGAGATCCATGCGATCTTCTCGGTCACCAGAACCTGCTGACGAAGATGATGCTACGGGGACATCTACAGAGAGCTCAGAGAAGATTCTTGTGCAAGAAGGCGCTCTCGATTGTCCTTTCTACGAGATGACACCCACGATTGCTGCACCTCAAGCCACTCATATCAATTGTGTTGTGACCACCAAGAATCTGCGCTGGTTCTTCACCGGTGGTCAGGACGGCTACATCCGAAAGCATGACTTTCACCAGAGTATCACGGGAAAGATTCCTCTGACTGTCGCGCAAAAACATCCATTCGTCGATACCGTACAGAAATCTGGTGTGCTCTTGTCCTATTGGGAGAATGAAGAGGTGGACGACGAGGATGCCGTGCCATCTAGCGGTATCAATTCGATAGACAAGAGCCTGTCGCCCGTCTTTTGTCTGGCAGTACAACGCGAAGCAATGTGGATCCTTGCCGGACAGTACAGCGGCGGCATAAACTTTCAGAGTGTTCGCATAGAAGAAGGCAAGACAATCACAATACTCAAGGCCCACACGGCGGCAGTGTCCGCCCTCCGGTTGTCCCGAGATGAACGTAGCCTGCTCTCGGGTGGATGGGACAAGCAAATCTATGATTGGGACCTCGAGACAGGCAAGACGAGAAGGAATTTCGTGGCCGGCAACAAAATCACCGGACAAGTCTCCACGATCGCATTGCGTCCGGAAAATGCACCGCTGATGGACAGATCACTCGCAGTGCCTCCGAATGACACGGCATCCAGCAATAGTGCACCTGTCGTTGAGGTACCGAAACCTGCCAGCCCAGCCTCCTCAATGTCCTTTGACCCGCTCTTTGACGAGGACGAGGACGACAAGCCACAACTCCCCGACCTCCTCGCGAGACCCGATGGGTCCTCGACCAAAGATCACCAAGTCAACGGCGAACACTCTGCAGAGGGCGGCGGCGACGCCTCCGCACCAAACGACGCCAACGGCCCGGAAGACGTCTTTCTCTCGTCCTGCATCGACGGGACAATGTCGCTCTGGGACCGCCGCCAATCCTCCGCGGTGGCACGTATCCCACTACCACCGGGCGTCCCCCCATGGTGCATGTCCGCGTGCTGGTCACTGGACGGCGAATCCTTCTACTGCGGACGACGCAACCAGACGGTGGAAGAGTACTCCATGCGCTCCCACCTGACCCGTCCCGTACGTACTTTGCGCATGCCCTATAATTCCGGCCCCGTCAGCTGCGTCACCCCGATGCCCAATGGTCGATCACTCATTTGTGCCAGCGCCGACAATGTCCGGATGTACGACTTGAAAAACACACAGTCCGGCATGCCCTTCATGATTATTCCGGGACACCACGGCGGCGTCATTTCGGATTTCTGGGTCGACGAGACGTGTCGCTACGCATTCTCCACCAGTGGGAACCGGGGCTGGGACGGCATCTCCACCGAAGTCGTCCTCGGGTACGAAATCAAGCCCGGGCGACGATGACGACGACGGTCTCAATCTCCAGAATTCAAGGAGGAAGGGAAGAGTATGATATTTGAAAGGGCCATTTTATATTATTGTACAATGTAGAGTGTTTATAATGCTAATGTATATGGTACAAAACCGGATGCAGGGAGATTTGACAAGCATGCGTGCGTGCGTAGGGTCTCATTATACGTTTCTCAAATTTTCGGTCGATCAATCGTGCGTCCGGCCATGATTGCCTGCATCTCTTCCTTATTGAGGATCTCATACTCCACCAAACCCTTGGCGAGACGCTCCAACTCGACCCGGTGCGTCGTGAGGATCTCTGTCGCTCGTGCTTCGGCACCCTCAATCAGGCTCTTGATCTCCGCCTCGACGAGGGCCTTTGTGGTCGGTGAGAGGGTCGTCAAGTCTTCGCCGTATGCCACGGGTCCGACCTTGTCGCTCATCCCATTGCTGATGACCATCTCTTTCGCGACATTGGTGGCGTTGTTGATGTCGCTGTGGGCACCAGAGGTGACGTTGTCTTTGCCGTAGATGAGCAGCTCCGCCACTCGACCGCCCATGGCGACATCAATCATTGCCTGGTACTCTTTGCGCGACCGAGAGTCCTTGTCCATTTCTGGCAACAGCATGGTCATGCCCAGCGAGAAGCCTCGAGGCATGATGGTGGCCTTATAAGGCTCCATCGCACCATCAGTCTTGAAGGCAACCAGAGCATGACCGGCCTCGTGCCAGGCTGTCATCAATTTCGATTCTTCAGTCGTGTACTTTGATCTTCGTTCGGCACCCATCATGATTCTATCTTTAGCATACTCCAGGGCCTGGACGGTGACTGTCAAGGCCATGTCCTTTGATGCCTTTATTGCGGCCTGATTGACGAGATTGGCCAAGTCAGCTCCCGAGAAGCCAGAAGTGCCACGAGCAATCGTCGAGAAGTCGACGTTTGCCGCAATTCTTATGTTCTTTGCATGATGTTGTAAGATCTGCATCCTGCCGCGCACATCCGGCAATGGTACATTGATCTGAATGTCGAAACGTCCCGGCCGTGTAAGAGCCTTGTCTAGAGACTGTGGAAAGTTCGTAGCTCCAATGAACACGACGCCAGAGTTTTGCTCGAATCCATCGAGCTCGACGAGCAGCTGGTTGAGAGTTTGCCGAAGGTAGGAGGAATCTTTAGGATTTCGTTTGGCGCCAACAGCATCAAGCTCATCGATAAATACGATTGATGGTGCCTTGGCCTTGGCTTGAGCAAAGAGCTCGCGGATTCGCTTGGCGCCCACACCGACAAACATTTCGTCAAAGTCGGATCCTGCCATAAAGAAGAACGGCACTCCAGCCTCTCCGGCAATAGCACGAGCTAGTAAAGTCTTACCTGTACCCGGTGGACCAGTAAGCAGGATACCCTTTGGCAACTTACCGCCCAGCCCGGTATACTTTGCAGGATTTTTGAGAAAGTTCACGACATCCATCAAATCCTCCTTCGCCTCGTCGACACCTTGAACGTCGGAGAACTTGACGTTTGGCATTTCTTTGACTGCAGCCTCTCGCTTACCAGCTTGATCCAAGCCGCCCATGGCACTGCCGGCAATGCCAGCAGCCGAGGCTACGGTGCCAATCACAAGGAGCACGATGTATACTGTCAGTCCAAAGGTAAGCAGAAACCTCACCCAGGAGAAGATTAAAGCTGCCCTCGACTGTTGCATGACGACATGAAGAGGATTCTCCTTAGAAACACCCAACGGCACAGCAGCACTTGACTGCGGTAGTGACTGTTGACTCGAGGAATTCTGTCGCGAGCTTGCGGAACTGCCGAATGAACGGAAGAGTCCGGTGGAGTTTGAGCTGCCGGATTCATTCAGGACACGGGAGCGTACTTGTTCTGCTTGTTCATATCTGCCCAAATTCTCCAGGGAGTCCGCATAGATTTCATCGCACTGTGTATTCCTGGCCGCACTACCCGACTCGTATCGCTCCACGACCGTCTCGGGAAAGGTGTTTTTGATAGCTTTGTAGTAGACCGCTTGGCGCATGGGATTTTGCAGACCATCATTGGCTTCTTGTTCGAGTTGAGCCAATTGCTCATCACTGGGCTGGAGGCGTCCTGGTCTAAACGAGGCGAAACCTCTGAAAGGACCTGCACCAGCTGTGGACAAACCTGCCAATGCGGAACGACTTGTATGAGGATGACGCCTGTTCAAAAGAGCCGATGCGAACGGCGGCGCTTGCTTGGTCCATATGTCTTTCCACGATTCGCGATGATTGCTTGGTACTTCGATGCTTCGTGAGCTATGGTGCAAGTATTTGCATTCGCTGAGAGTGGATGAGTATGCATGAGGATTGCAATTTGACCGACGTGCTCGAAAGCCCTCAAGTATCGAAGTGCCACATACAGGTTTGCGCAGCTGTTGCACAATTGAGGCGATTGAGCTTCGCAAGACCTGGATCTCAAGCATCGACTATCAGGAGACAACGCAGCACCACCAGGACCTCCTGTCTAGCCTGTGCTATCGATAGTCTATGAAGTAGAAGCGAGTGCGCAGACTGAAGTTGTTGGTAGAAGAAGCTTATGCAGGACGGAAAGCCGAGATAATGAACCACGTAATAACTGCAATGAAACCGCGTGCAGTGGAAGGCGATCAATTCTTCCTTCTCCCGCAAGCCGCGAGCCTTCCCGCATGAGTGTGAACAGAGCTCCTCCCAGCCAATTACTGCCTCTCTGCAGTTCAGCCCTTGTAGACAGGCTACTGACAACTGGCCAACAGCTTGATTTCCTACAACTCGTTTGTGTGATGGAATTGCCTTGCGATTGTCCTGAAAATGGTCTGATTGTCGTGGTGAAGCATATGGTGCGTTAGTTGTTGAAGCTCTTTGTGTCATAGTCATGTCGTTGCGTCTCAGTCGGCGGGCAACATGTGCATGGTTCTGTCCTCTGAGGCACTACTCGAGCAAATCGAGAAACACTGCCTCGTCCAAGCTTATTGACTCGTTGCTGGCAAAGCCATCGTGGTCCACCAAGAGCATGTTACCTCCGAAAGGTGCCGATTTGTCGGACGTCGAGGCCATCAGCGCATCACAACTCGATCACTTGTTGAAACTGTCTGCTTTGCCACAACCCAAGAACGCCGCAGATCGTGCCAGCATGATGAAGGATCTCGCGGAACAGATGCATTTTGTGAAGACGGTGCAGGACGTGGACACCAGCGAGACCCTGCCGCTGCACAATCTCACCGCAGAACAAGGGGCCGAGGACGACGACTTGATATATGAAGATGCCCTTGCCGAAGGCGAGGCTATGAAGGCAGCCCACGCCCACACGGCGGGTTCAACCGACTATACCAAATTAGCAGCACGTACAAGGAACCGCTACTATACGGTGGACGGCGGACTGGTCAACGAATCAGACAAGAAGCAGGATTGATTGACTTTGTCTAACATTACACTTTTTGTTGAGGACACTCCTGGTATCCCATCAATGGCGAGGTCGAAGGCGTACCATGACTCGCGAGCCCACAATGGAGGCATTAAAGTTGTCAATGTACTCAGGGGCTGTCCCCTGGGAACTGCCATCATAGTGAGTCACGATATGCTTGAGCATGAGTCTGATTGAGGATCTGGCGAGTTCCTGGCCGATACAAGCCCTGTGGCCACGCCCAAACGGAATCAGACACTGTCGCATGCGACGCAGTTTTGCTCCGTCCTCGATGAGCCATCTACTGGGTCGGAACTCTTCCGGATCGTCAAAGCACGGATCTCGATGCAGAGAATACGCAGATATGCCCACAGTGGCACCCGCCGGCAGAATCTTGTGCCAATCGTCGTTGTGTTTATCTTCTGCATAAATGAGTCCAGTGCCTGTGATGACCCTGGGCAGTCGTCTCGGCACCGGCTGTGCAATTCGCAAGGACTCGTCAAGTACAGCTGTAAGATATGGCCTGGACATGATTTGTTCGTCATCGACGTATTCGAGATCGTCTCGCAAGGCCTGCAGAACACCCGCATTGTTGTAGATGTGCCACAAGGCAGTACTGAGGGTGGTCGCGGAGGAGTCCGTGCCTGCAAATAGCAGATCCGATATCTCAGTTTCTAGTGCTGCCTCCGACAAGTCTAAGAGCTCGAGCCTGAGCTTGTACGGGACATCGTGCTCGGTGGTGGAGGTGCACAAGTCTCGACAAAATTTCGTATGGGAGTCGTAAGCAGCATGCAGCGCAAGGTTCGCGCCCGTAGTCTCCGTAGCCAATTTTGAATAACCGAATGTCTTCCGCACATGTTCGAGCTTGGCCACAAAAGATTCGTATCGTTTCACTGGCCATGCGCGCGATTGACCAAACTTTGCAGAGTGGTTGATGTCGTCGAGGACGCGGCCAAACTTGGTCCCGACTTCTATGGTCGACAGATCTTCCTCCATGAGATATCTAGTGCCCAAGGCAAAGATGCTGGTGGTTTCCACAGCATAGCCACGCATCAATGCAAGCACGTCCACCTCCACGAAATCCGGCGCCGTACTCAGACACTCGCTTGCCCTCTTGATTGTTTGTGCCGTGATGTGACCTTGCCTCGCCACTTCCGGACCTTTAAACATGTTCCGGACAGCCTTGACGCGTCGCTGATGCTCGACGGGATCCCTCATACTGAAGATGGAAGCTTCGCCGTTCACGTCAAATGCCGCATACTGCTCCGACTTGAGAAAGGCCTTGTCGCCATAAATGACCGGGATCAGATCCGGATCAGTGACGGAGAACTCATTGCTGCCGAGCCGCACGATTTGCTGCTGCTTACCCGTGTGCAGGGCGTGCACAAAGGAGGAGGGGCCTTTTGTGATGTTGCGCGCGTACCAGTAGCGGGTGAAGCGTACAAGGGCATGCTGCACGCCAGACCAGCAAAAGACGAGGACGATGATTCCACCCAGAAGCCAAGTTACGAGGACTGTGGAATCTTGCATCCCCAGCAAATCAAATTACTTGTTCAAGCCGTTACAGCCAGGAGCGCGATCATGGTGCCACGCCAATCACAAGAGGCAATCTCATCAAGACCAGGCAGGATCCGCTATGTCATGACGGTTGCAGCCTGTCGAACGGGCGACGTCTGTCACAACAGAAGCGTTAGACTTGCCAATGCATCATGATAATTATGGATGTAGCCATACGATTGAAATCCATCTGATTGATTTGCGCAGAACTGATCCTTGCTCACCGGCCGATCCTCGGAGATGCGCACCCAAATCTCATCTGCTGATGCAATTCGCGGGCAAAAACTCCACAAAAACTTTTGGCGGCGGCCTCCACCATCTCATGACGTCTGCTCAAAGTTTCTACTTTGTTTCCTGCTGCGCTAGAGTCCAGGTGGCCTCCCTGCTGCCTCTGCTGCTGCTGCTCTATTCGGTCTTGATTTGCTTCAAGTGGTACAGGTTATTAACAATATACCTAGAATCCCTAGGTTACCTCATTCATCACGAGGCTATCACAAATCAACAGGATGGGCAAGACGCTGTTGTACTACCACAAGCACGATCTCAGGCTCCATGACAACCCTGTCCTTCAGAAGCTCCGAGATGAAGGCCCATACGATCATTTCTTGCCGGTCTACGTCTTTCCGCCACATCAGATGGAGCTCAGTCCGTTGTTGAGGCCGTCGGTGACCAAGAATCCGCACAAGGGAGGCGATGTCAAGGGCGAATTTGGAGCGTGGAGGACCGGCAACATGCGTGTGCAGTACTTGTGCGAGACGATCTGGGACTTGAAGCGAAATTACAAGAAGCTCGGTGCAGATCTGCTACTCAAGGCTGGAAAGGCAGAGGACATCCTACCCACCTTGCTCAAGGCACTCAAAGCAGAAGGGCAGGATGAGATTGAATTGTGGCTGCAGGACGAGTACACGACCGAGGAGATTGACGAGTTTCGAAAGATTAGGGACGCGACGCAGGGTCTCGCGAGATTCAACAAGGTCGAGGACAACACACTGGTCTCGATACACGACCTGCCATACGACCCGCATACCAAGCTGCCCAATTTCCATACGGAGTTTAGAAAGAGCGTCGAGCCACTGCATCACGTCCGAGAGTGCTTCAAGACACCAGAGAGTCTTCCTCCACCTCCAAAGTTCCAGGACTTTGAGAATGCGTACGATGTCCCGCAGGACATGGACGAGTGCATCGCCAAGCTCTGCAAACCTCTGGGCGGCGTGCCCAAATTCCCAGACAACACCGCGCACCCGATGAAGGGCGGCGAGACGGCGGCGCTCAAGCGACTGGACCACTACGTGTCTGGTGGAAAGAGCGCTCCTGCCGCGCACTACAAGGAGACGCGCAACCAAATGCTCGGCGCCGACTTTTCCACGAAATTCTCCTCCTTCCTGTCGCTCGGCGCCATCAGCCCAAAGCTCATCCACCACCGCATCACGGAATTCGAAGAGACGCATCGGCTGACGGGGGACGTCAACACGTACTGGATCCGCTTCGAGCTCCTGTGGCGCGATTACTTCAAGTTTGTCGCGCTCAAGTACGGCAAACACATGTTTCTGCGTACGGGCCTGAAACAGAAACCGATCCACGACACCTGGCTGGGCGCGGAAAGCAACGAGGCCCGTCGCTGGAAAGACGGCACCACGGGCGTCGGCATCGTCGACGCGGCCATGCGCGAACTCAATGCGACGGGGTACATGTCCAACCGCACCCGCCAAATCGTCGCCTCGTTCCTCACCAAGGACCTCTACGTCGACTGGCGCATCGGCGCGGAACACTTTGAGGAGAAACTCCTCGACCACGACGCCGCCAGCAATTGGGGAAACTGGCAGTACCAAGCCGGCGTCGGCAACGATCCCCGGGGATCCAGACGCTTCAACCCCGCCAAACAGACGCACGACTACGATCCCGAGGGAACGTACATCAAGACCTGGTGCCCCGAAGTGAAGGAGGTCCATGAAAAGATGGGATTCACTTACTTTTGGACAATCGCCGAAAAGACCCGCCACCAACTCGGCATCGACGATTTACCCGGTGTCCGCAACCCCATCAAGGGACTTTGCTCCGACGAAAGGTCCCGCGTCAATGGAAAGGGCGGTAAAGGGTTCCGAGGCGGCAAGGCACGACGCGACGCCGGACGACCGCGTCGGACGGGACCCAGCGATAAGATGGCCCAACAGCAGGCCGATGGGGACTATTGATGAAATCGAAACCATAAAATTGTAAGTAGACGCATCGGTGCATTGCATGATAGGTACAAAAGATTACATTGCATATAGCAGCATTTTTGGTTTGTGAAATTGGTTAATTCATTAATTTGCTAGTACTGGTACACATTCCCTAAACATCGCGCACTATCTTGCACTAGTCCTTCACACCAAGGACGAGCAGGATATTACCAAGCTCACAGATCAATCAAGCTTTGCTGGTTACCATAGCCTTGTTGTTGGTAATTTTGCTGTTGATAATTCGCCTGCGGCATCTGCTGGTACTGTTGCTGCTGTTGTTGCTGTTGCTGTCCTGGGTAAGCGAAGCCTCCAGTCTGTTGGGTACCGACGTATGGCATTCTTTGCCCTCCTGTGTACGATGGCTGTTGCACCGGAGCGGAACCACCACCCGTCCTTTGAGCTTGAATGAATGGATTGTGTCCAGTCTGCTGACTTCGAATCACACCGGCCGACGAGCTACCAGCAGAATTCATGAACGCGGGATTGGCAGTATGGTGTGCTGCGACTCTCATGGCACCCGTGTTGCCAAAGGTGTCTGCGCCGGTGCCTGTGCCAATAAGTGCAGCCAAGTCAGCGTATCGACCATCGTCTTTCGTTCGCTGCGGTTTCAGCGCTTGCTGCTGTTGATACTGGGCAAAGGAGGGACCGTTCTGACGAGAAGCATTCACCTCGTTGAGGCTAGGCGCTTGAGGTGGCTGATATGGTTGTTGTGCAGGTTGTTGTTGCTGATTGTTGAAGTTGCCGAACTTGGCAAATGGATTGTTTGAACCAGTTTTGACCGGTTCTATTCGCTGCGCGGCTGGAGGCTGTGCAGGCATGGCGTTCTGAGCGTATGGATTGTTCTTTCCTGTCGGCTGGCGCTCGATCTTGGTCGCGGCATTCATGCCCGTGTTTTGCGCCGTCAGGAAATCGTGAGCCCCACCACCATAGTCGTCGTATGGATTTGCTTGTTGTTGAGGATAGAATCCACCGGTGTTCTGTGCATACATTCCAGTAAGTTGTGGTTGCTGCACCTGAGAGTATGCATTTTGCAGGTAGCCAGTATTTTGGAATTGCATGTTGTCGCCATAAATCGGATTACCAAAGAAATCTACTTGTTGTTGTTGCTGATAAGGATTGTAAGATTGTCCTTGTTGCTGATCATTACTGTCGTCAAACAGGTTGTTTTCGCTGTCCTCTGCAAGTCGACGTCGTCGAGCCTCTTCCTCTTCTTCCGACAGCTTCAATGCTCGTGCCAGGTCATCGTCCTCCTCGGCAGGATTGCCCCGACGTTTGCGCGCGTCGAGCTCTGCTTGTCTCTTGGATTCTTCCAGAGCACGTCGTAGCTCAGGATCTTGAGAATCATCATCTGCTGTTGAGCGCCCACCAGCTCGTGTCGAATTCCCAGTCCTTTGTGGGCGCAGTGGACGTGGCTCGTCGTCCTGCAGTCTCGATGCCATATATGATCTATTTTTGCGCTCGCTTCGTAGTCTCTCGTCATCTTGTAGTAAGGATGTAATTTCTTTAGCTTTGGCACGAATATTATGTCCCTGATCTTTGCCGTCGTCGTCAATGTAAATGAATTCTCGCAGGGTCTTGATAAGGTATACATTGTCCTTTCCCCAAAGCACTACATTCTCAGAACCCATATGGAGACAGTAATCGAAGACTGTAAGTGCCTAGTCATCTATGAGCAATGTCCTGACCTTCTCGAGGAACGGCTGACCTTGTATACATGCCGCCAGTTCTTTCCTCGGTCATTCATTCTCTTGTCCAGCATGTCCATGATTTCTGCAAAAGCAGAGCTAAGCAGTTAGTATCCACTACTCAGTCCAGGTCTGAACATACTGGTCTTGTGTTAACTCAGCGATGTCTCGCATCTCTGAACCAGAAGGACCCCATGGATCATTCGAGGTTGCTGAACGAACTTTGACCTGAATTGAGGAGAATCCCTTGAGAAGGTTCTTCCCTGAACGTACTAGACCTTTTGACATTGAATTCGCTCCTTGATCGGTCGCTCGCCAACTGTTCTAGTAGGAGTATGGCAGAATTTCCCTAGCGAAAGGGCCGTAGAATGAAAGTGCGGCCGACATATCGAGTGCGACAGTGTGCGTTGCGTCATGGGAAAGGGCAGGTCTGAGGGAGTAGAGCAGCGAGAGCGGGAGTGAGTGAGAGGCTGGCAGCTGCAGGTGGAATTGGCACGCACGGGCTTGCGCTGGTCTAACCTCGCGTGCCCTCAATAGAGACTTCAGCAGACCAACACTAAATTTGAAATCCTCGTTATAGCCATGGCCAGCACGTTGCATGCTCAGCCATTGACAAATGCACTTCAGCAACAGCAACAGCCAGAGCAACAGCAGAACGCTCTGCTTTCCGCGACCACGAACACAATCTCTGCACATCCTCATCCGACTAACACTTTCTTCGCGAATATATTGTATATATATGTCTAGTATTCTTCGAAGTATTACATATTGCGAACTTCTTTCTCCCACAGAAGAAAGAGTGCCTTGTACCACGGTTCCTTAGCTAGCCTAGTAGCTATCCTGAATCGATGGTACCATCTCCGAGGACAGATGTCAACGGAAAGCTCTGATTCGTGTATTTCAAACAGGTGTCTCTCCTTATTTAAGTACAATTTAGTACATCTCACTAGCTTGTCATTGTGTCATTCATTGAATTTGTCCTTTTGTTGTGAAGTGTCTTCCGGTGAACACAATATATTGATGTCTTACATTACCTGTGTAGCCATCAGTCAATGGGACACATTTGCAGTGACGCAAGTAACCCAGCACTGGTTATACACAGTCTGCTTATAGACCAGACGTCAGAATTTTGTGGATGCTGCTCCCAACACAACAACGTGCCGATGCCGCAGAACTGATGTGCACGAAGGACTATTTGAGAGGGATATTGCCAGTCGTGATTGTAATCCAAGAGACATTCGGGAACGCACGAAGCGATGTTGAGAGCTTTTGTGCTTCAATAGCCCTCAGTAGGTGATTTTGGGTTGTCCATGGTCATAGATTGCGGTATTGCTGAGCGTGAAAACGTCACTTTTTGTAGTATTCATCACTATTGTCCTTGGGCAGATTGAGCCCAACACGTCTCGCAGTCAATCTATTACGTTCCGCCTGGGACATATTGGCTCCCGGATTGTATCTTTCCAGCAGCTCAGTATATTTCCTTTGACTACGCAGGAACAATAACATTTCATTTGCGTCGTGCACCTCGAGTTGAGTATGTGGTTGAGCAAAAGAATTACGCAGCATGCCGAGGAAATCTGGTGATGTGCCTTTGCCAATCCTCTCTGCATGACGAAATTCGCGATACAGTCCTCGGTATAGCGCAGTATGAGAGACCATATTGTATGAATCAATAGTGTATTGTCTTCCCGTCGCAAGTCAACAAGAAGCCAGAGACTCTCGGGAGCAGCTCTATATAAGCTTAAGATGAAAAGGACTAGCTATACAAGTACGCGATGCTCTCCCGCACAAGACGAATGTGGCGTACACACGACCAGAACGACCGGTTGATGGCTTGTGATCATCTCGCGTCTACGCCGTAATGCATTAGTCTTGGAAATGTGGTCCTGCGTGTATTGATCGAAATTCTATAGATGACCCATGCGCTATGTGTGTACAGTGTCCACTTTCCGTGTTTATAGATTTGCCCGCTATTGGATCGATGCGTATGGTGTAGTCTTGTTGATGCGCTAGGTGGACCTTCATTTTCAGACACGTAGCAGGGAATTGGACGACTTCCGTTGCATTCGTTACAAACTGTGGCAGGACACCAGATGTCTTTGATGGGATTCTCTGGAATGTATCGCTGACTAGCTACATAATTTTCGTACAGAGCTGCAAGCTGCTATGGAGGAAGAAGCAAAACTGGTCTCAAGTCAATTGCCTACTACCCAAACATCTCGATACACATATAGGCATCTGCATGTCCTCAGTAGTTCCTCTCCAGCAAAAGAGTCGCCCTTGCGCGTTATTGCTTTGTGCGATCTAGATTGCTTTTACGCTCAAGTTGAGGGAGTCAGAATAAAAGCGGATCCTGACGAACCGCTCGCGGTCAGCCAATGGGGTGGTCTCATAGCTATTGTAAGATCGAGATCAATGAGATGAGACATCGTTCGCTAACAGACCAGAATTATGCGGCCAGACGTGCAGGTATCACAAGACATGAAAATGCTGCATCAGCAGTACAGAAATGTCCGGGCATTCGCTTGGTTCACGTACAGACTTGGAAAGAGGGTGATACCGTTTCCAGGTACCATGATGAGCCCTCGGTAGTGGATCATAAGGTATCACTAGACCCATATCGTCGCGAGTCCAGGAAGATACTGGAGATCTTCAAACGTCACTGTGATCTCGTAGAAAAGGCATCGATAGATGAGTCCTTTCTGGACTTGTCTACCCTTGTCAAGGAAAGGCTACTCCAACGGTACGGTCACATGCTCGACATTGCCAGAGCAAACATGGATGATCCTTTGCCAGAGGCACCCTTGGTCAACTGGCGTCCAGAGGAAGGCGTGCTTGTTGATCTGGACGTCGACTACAATGAAGAAGATCGAAACGATTGGGATGATGTTGCCATGCAGATCGCAGCCGAGCACATGGCTTTTATCAGGGCCGATGTCAAAGCCATCCTGGGTTACACTTGCTCTGCTGGCATAGCGCGCAACAAGACTTTCGCGAAGCTTGCAGCGGGTCAAAACAAGCCAGAAAAGCAGACGATTTTACGCAATCGAGCTGTACAGTCTTTTATCAATGGTATGCCACTAACGAAAATACGGAATCTGGGTGGCAAGCTTGGCATGGAAGTTGAGAAGCTCTTCGCAACGTCTTCAGCCAAAGACATAACAGCAGTTTCGATAGAGGAACTTCGCAAGAAACTTGGCACGGAGACCGGTCAATGGTTGTATAACATTGTTCGTGGCATCGATTATACAGAAGTTTCAACAAGCACACAGGTGAAATCCATGCTTTCAGCAAAGTCATTTCGCCCCCAAATCGACTCTATAGCACAAGCCGAGCGCTGGATCAAAGTCTTGACAGCTGATTTGTCCTCCAGACTACTGGAAGACCCGAATCAACGGCGACCCAAGACACTGACTATGCATCATCGCGTGCCAGGGTCGAGCAAGACGCGTCAGAGTCCGATACCACGTGGTCCAGAACTGACGAACGAATACTTGGCTGGCTTGGCTATAAAGCTGCTCTTGCAAATAAATACGGAGGGTCGTGCGTTCCCTTGCTTCAACCTATCGCTAGGACTTTCGGGATTTGAAGGATTGGAAAATGGAGTTCAGGACATTGGTGGATTCTTTCGAAAATCCATGAAAGCTAACGATACTCTTGCTGTTGTGGATGAGCTGCCTACTGAAGATGTGCCGATTGAATCGCTCGAAGCAGAGCTGTCCGAGAGCAACAAGCAGGGTGGTGATGACTCTGCAATACCTGTCCTGTCCAAGGACTCGACTGCCGAAAAGACTGAACTTCCAGCTATTGCTGGCTGTCTCGAGAAAGAACAGTCCATTGATGGCTCATTCAATTGTGCGAGATGCAGCAAGCCTGTCATAGGGGAGACTGAAGCGGAACATCTCGACTGGCACTTTGCGAAGGACCTGGCCAAAGACTTGGCCAAGGCCGAATTTGCCGCCAGAGAGGCCTCTCGAGCTGAGCGTCAGACCGTTCAAAAGGACAAGGCGCCCAAGAACTCGAGGTCGAATACAACGAACACGTCCTTGGCACGGAGCAAACATGTTGAAAAAGGTCAGAAGCGCTTGAAATTTGGATGATTTTGGAGCAACGGTCTGTAGATTGCGAGGGCGTGTACACTTATAGCATATGAAACATATACATTACCATGAAATAATCACCATCGACATGCGTTACAACGAGAAGCGCAGCGAAATGCCAAATCATGTTCCAAAGGTTCTCTTGTGTGCGATTGCAATTGTGTCTTGTGATTGAGCACAAAGTGATCTCGGTGGTCGAAGCCACTTTCCATCGGACTCTCCGCATAAATGTCATTGCGGTCATCTCCACGCGCGTGCAAGGACAAGGTGCCAAGCTTGACGCGAGGTGACTGATTTCATCAGACCTGAAGGTCCGATTGCTGTCATAGAAGGTACAGCACAGTCATGAGCGGCGGAGGGTACTACGACATTGACGCGATACTGGCGACGCAACAAAAGTTGCCGTGCACATTCAAGTTTGACATTCCCGGACTCGGCCACATCGAGTCCTCCGACACGAAAGATGTATACTTTACCGATCCGCAGCTCGCTATGGAGCAAAGTCACTAAGCAAACGAGTTCTAATGTCTTGCAGATCAAGGAGGGATCTCGCGTCGAGCTCTCGTATTGGCTCGCTGAATTGCTGGCCATCAGGTACTTCACTCTTATGATCAAGTATGTGGAGCAAAGTACTGATGATTTTGAATCAGGGACACGATAGATATCGAGCAACCCAAGATGTTCTCGAATCGAGTCTGTCACGCGCTCAAGGCGGATCCGAGAAGCGTGGACCTGAGGGCGCAGTCACCGCACTTCTACGCGTTTGCGCTCAAGTACCTGGAGTGGACGGAGCGGGACGACCTGCTAGACGTCATTGTTGACACGTTTCGTAGTCGGGTGGCAAAGTTGGCCGATCACGCGAATAATCCAGAGGCAGCACTCAGCGAAGGCATGGACTTTTTGCGAGGGCTCGACGAGTATGAGAGAACATGTAGGACCCTGTCAGAGATAAACAGGAAGGAATTTATACTGACTTGGCATGGCAGTGTTCAAGGCCGGACATGAAAGCGCGCTCCAAGCGAGGAAGTGGGCGGAACGGCCTAGAGATGGATGATGTCGTGCTGCTGGTTAGACCCAGAAAGAGGTGCTTTGCATGCCATATTGCCAAATGCTGTGTGACTGAAGCCTGCTTTTGCAAGATCGGCTCTGCGATAGAGTGCATCTGCACAGAAACGGGCAACTCGCAGGATGCAATCTAAAATTGATTGCGCGTCCGTCGATCCGTACTCAAGGAACTCTCGGCCTTTTGCAGTCTTTTGCATGAGTGAGCAAGCTACGTCCGAGCTCTTAGTCGGCGTGCTTGTAGCCTACCAATCCGTCGACAAAACATAACAGGTACCTCTGCAGGTGTGCTCATTGTCCTTCTTATTACACCAGCAGCTGCAGATATCATACGTCGTGGTGTGAGAAAGTATAGTAGAAATGGAAGTTCCGAACGCAGAGATACAGTGCTATCAACTAAGAGGCAACATCCTGCCAGGTGAAAAGGTTCTGGCCGTCAGCCTTTGTGTTCAGGTAAGTTTCTACGACTTACGTGCGTTTACGTTCTAACACAATCAAGCTCCACAAATCACAAGAGTCTGTTCGCATCTTGACACTACCACAAGACACCACGAAGTGGAAGCTCACGGAAACTTCGCTTACTTGTATTCCGGCCGAACCAACTGTGTACGACAATCTTGAGACAATATTTGACAATGTCGTTCACAACGACAATATTGGAAATGGTAGGAACGACGGGGAGGTGCTTCCCAAGACTCTCGCCAATATTACTCCAATCAAGTCTCGCATTGCACGGTTAACACAATCTCCGAAATCGAGATCGCCCACTCCCAAGTCCAGCATGCCTCGCTCACAAACAAACAGACGCATATCGGAATCCCAAATACCTCCAAAATCGCCACCGCAATCAACATATTCTGCGAATTCACACTGCTCGCCGCAGAGTAGTGGGCTGATCGATGCCAGATCTCGAATCGGTCGGGGAAAGCTGCAACGACCCTCGAGACATTCGAGTCAATCATGTCGTTCGTCATCGGAACCCTTCACTATTGAAAGCTCGAGTGTATCTCCCACGCCATCTGTGTTCTCATCACGACCAGATTCCAGTCGAACCACAAGTCGTCTAATTGAAACGCCAAGGAAGGACAGTGATCAAGCTGAAAGTTTGGCCGACTATGAGGAGATTGACAGACACGACTTCGGCAGTATTGCTTCGCTGTGTGCACAGGAAACACTTGTTGACGATGTGGAGTCAGTGTATGTCCACTTCCTCGAGGCAGAGGATGAATCCGAAGAGCAGCTGATCCTCACACTCGCAGACCGTGTTTTGTCTAAACAAGTGGTTGCATGCACTCGAAACCAAGTGGCCGTAGTCCGAATGAGATTTGATTTGCATCTTGCTGATGAGGGCTCGAAAGCTTACGAGCTTGGTGAGTTGGCACGTTGTGAGCACGGCACCAGTGTAGAGATCAGGATCAGACAACCCGACTCGACCGCTGCTGGTATGTGGTCCGTGACAGACTGCTCACAGAACAAATGGGAGACCTCCACACTGGTATACGATGCAGAGAAGGGTCTTCTGTCGGGTACCTTGTCAGGAGACCCAGTCTCTATTCGTCTGCTGGAAGCAGAGATTGAGCACAAGGCCGAGTCCGAGGATGGCTTAGGAGCTGGGAGTCAACTTGACCCGTGCACTAGCGCCGGCTACGAGCACGAGCACGAAGAGGCCGATGCAGCGTCCAGTGAGCAATCGCACGATCACAACGAGCCTTGCTCCTCGAATCCACCAGAGGCATTGCATGCTACTATCAGGCCATATATGAAAGAATCAAGCAACGAAGAATCTGACGAACCACTAAACGTTGTGACAATGTTGGAAAGCATGGCGAATAGTGCATACACTTGCGAACCAGCAGCTGGCCACTCGGACCTTGCTAGCGACATTTGTTTAGACACGGAAGTGAAACATTGTACGAATCCGGGCTCAACCCACATTAAAATGGAGGAAGATCCTGAAAATCCAGCGGCTCAAAAATTTCCGGGACCATCAGCCCCTGTATTGATGCCCAGCTTGGCTGTGCACACGACCTGTACCATTTCTGATACAACAGCCGAAGCGCTTGCAAGCCCCGGTCAGGTAGTCCAACAAGATATCTACAACGACCTTGACGCCTCAGTCATGGTCCACGAGAAGATCAAGTCTGGCGATCCTGTATCCCTCGAAGAAAGTACTGGAAAGCGTGTTCCAGTTGAAACTGTAGCATCAAGAATGGACGAAACCCCGGATCAACTGCAAGCTGACGTCGCGCATTTACATCATGGTTCAGTTCAACTTACGGACCTCGCTAATGAGCCCAGATCTGCAGCTCGTCTTTGCCAATCGCAAGATTTGGAGCCTAGACCTGATGAGCGAGCAGACCCTGAATCCTTATATGTAGCACCGTCTGAGACGGGCACAAGTCATCACTTATTAGAACAAGAGGACAATGGAGAGACACCTGAGATGAGGCTTCCCGTAACAGAAATTGCTCTGGAGCGAGAATCGTGTATGTCAGATGTGATTGTATCTGATGATGAGTCGATACAGCAGGAACGAGCCTTCGGAGGAACCGTGCAGACTGTGGAGACCACTCTACCTATAGACCTGCAGAATTATCCTCGTGCATGTGAAAGTTCGGTCGCCATTTCAGACGATCAGCAGACAACTTGCGAAGAAACGAAGCTTCAAGTACAGAATATCGACAGCATCAAATCTGATGGCCAGACGGATTCTGTATACTCTCCCCAATACACAAAATCAGATGCTCAAACATGCACGACATCCGATCACAATGGCGATTCGGTTGTGATTAGCCCACATTCCGATTCGCCTGCGGTCGCATCACCGCAATTCGAGATATCCGACTCTGATTCTAGCTCAGCGACTGAACTTTCCAGTGCCTGCGATGTGCAGGAAACTTTGGGTTGCACAACCAAAGACCCAGTGTTTGACTCGTTGCTCAAGGTTGATTTCACCCCCGCGGACGTACTGAATTCGCGCTCTGCCGTGGTTACATGCTTCTTTGTCTTCACGTTTGCACAAGCATTACTCGAGCATGGAGATAACTCAACCATGGACGTCCAAATTCGTGGGTCAGCCAATACTTCCATAATCATGGCTCGTGTCGACGATGAATCAGTTCCATGGCAAAATCAGGACTCCGAAGAACTTGGAAATGGCTTACATTCACAAACGGTAAGGATACCGCATACAGGATTCCAGGTTGGTCAGGCTTTCTGCCTCGTGATCAATTGCACTCTAGACGAGTCCTCACAATCAAATAAACTTGGTCTGCCATCTGTACGGATTTTTGGTGCGATACCGATCACTGAAGAAGTCCAGCTTGCTCGAGTACGTTATCCTCTCTATGCTCAGCTTGATCTTGACGACATTCTGCAGTGGAGACATGTCTCAGATCACAAGGACGTTCTAGACAGGTGGAAATTCTGTCGAACCAATCAAGATGTGGAACATGCTCTACCTATTCAACTTTCGATCACTTCGTTGCCAATTCTATTGGATCTGCCTCAACCGGCCAGCCAGCAGTTTCCATACATAACTCACGCAAATATCGAGTTTCAAAGTGGTGCGGAATGTGCCTCTCCATCAGCAATGGTTGGGACTATGGACTTAGTACTAAGGCGTGTCAAACTGAGGAAGCTTGAAACCGAGCCATTACTCCGAATGCTTTGGCCGCAATTCTATTCTATCACTTCTTGTCATGTCAATTCGTCCCCGACAGTGTGCTACCGCGGGCTTGAGGATGATATGGTCATACTTGATAGCCACGAGTCATGCACATCTACCGAACTGAAGCTGTCTTTCGCTTTCGTCCTAGACGTGGAAGAGGAAGTCATAAATTTTACCAATCTCGATCTTCCCTCGTTTCCAGATCTTGCGGTGAATCAAGTCACGATCAAGATGGCACCAGAAGCAGGCAAGATAAAGGCTTTAAGCATATTAGACCGCGACTCTATGGATGTAATGGAACACAGAATTATCTCTACGTATAAGATCCGACTCTCTGCAATACCAATTGGTGCAATATTGCGTGCGAATCACATGTCAGCTGCATCAGTACACCGGCAAGCTGAAATGTTGAGACGTGAAGACCTCCATAGTCGAATTACACTGCGACGACTGGTGACAGCATGTTTCGTGCTTTGGACGATAAGCTTTGCATACGTTGTTTGGCACATGGCGTCTCTTGAACATGAGCAAAGCCTGCTCGCAAATGTCGTGCATAACAAGACTCTTCAGGACGCTCGGCACGGAGCATTGGTCGAAACACTACAAGATTCACAGCGCGTCATAACAGACCACATCAGCAGACTCAAGGTCGAACCATGTCCTATGCCCATAGCGGAGTCGAAATTGACCATTCCGGTGGTCGTGGAGAGTCATGAGCGGCAATTGAACAGTCATGACCTTGGACTCGCTTCCTGGTCAATCAAGAATACACGAGGTGCCATCGCAGATGTCGTCGTCCCTGTTCGTGACCATGCTCAGACACTTAATAAAGTCGTGGACGGACTGGAGAGTGAGCGACCAAAGCAACAGCGTGGTTTCGAAATTGATCCTAATGAAAAGTTGGCTTTTCGGCAGTTTTTGTCAAATTTGTTTAAACTCAACTAGTAAGTTGAAATAAGAAGATAGTGGATGAAAGGCAATAAGAAGAGGCAAAACATCATTTTGTTGACCTTGTGCAAAAGTGAACAATCTGTCGCATGCACGTCTAGTCACATGCCATGACGTGCAAAGAACAAGCAACGAATGAATGAATGAATGAAAGTTGTAACATTACAAAATCTCTGATGTGTACAATTGAACAATAAAGATGGGCCATCTAGCGCATGCGACAACACCACACTCTAGATTTTCGCTCCCATGGCCTGTGCGACCTTGGTGCCCTGCTTGATGGACAACATGAGCATAATCTCCTCCGAGCCACCGGGAATGGCGTAAGCACGTACTAGACACAATTAGTTCAATGTTTCAGATGATAGAGATGGACTCACCCTCGCGGTACAGTCGCTCGACCTTTTCGCCCTGGCCGCCCTTGGAGTACGAGAGACCACCAAAGATTTGCGCGGCCTCTCGCGCGCAAAACTCAAACATGAGCGTCGATTGTGCCTTCAAGCCGGCCACGGCGCCTCCGAGCACCAACATGGCCTCCGTCTCGTCCATCTTGACGGTCTGGTAGACGAGATCCTCGAGCTTGGCGTGGGCGGCCTCGAGTTGACGGCCCATCTGTGCCAACTTCATGTTGATGACTGGGTGGTCAAACAGTCTCTGACCAAATGTCTTTCGCTTGAGCGAGTACTTGAAGGCCTCTTCGTAGCAGACTCTCGCGAAACGGTTGGACTGGATGATGATTCCCATTCTCTCGTGGTTGAAGTTGGTCATGATGACCTTGAATCCCTGGTTCTCCTTTCCAATGAGGTTCTCGACCGGGACCTTGACATCCTCAAACGTGACGTAGGTGGTGCCAGATGCAAGGACTCCCATACAGTTCATCTTGCGAGTGGAGACACCCTCCATGGTCTTTTCGATACACAAAAGCGAGACCCCGTTCATGCCAGGCTTTCCTGTACGGACGGCCGTGGTGAAGTAATCGGCCATGATTCCGTTTGTGATCCACTTCTTCTCACCATTCACGATATAGTGCTTGCCATCCTCAGTGAGCTTGGCAGTGGTGGTCAGGTTTGCTACATCAGATCCGGCATCAGGCTCCGTGATCGCCAGACAGATTCTCTTCTTTCCAGCAAGACAATCCGGCACAACACGCTTCTTGAGTGGCTCCTTCGCAAACTTGTAAAGCGGTGGCAAACCAATACCGTAACCTCCAATCAAGTTCCAGACGGCACCTCCCGATCCACATCGTGACAATTCGTCAGTCAAGATGAGCTCGTGGAAGTGGTCCCACTCCTCAGCAGGAACGGCCTTGACTCTGATGTCTGTGTATTGTGTAGGGTAGTGTACTCCAAGAGCACCGGCTAGATAACCACGCTGACCCATCGACTGGTAGACAGATTCTGGCATTGTCTTTGCCTCATCCCACTCTGCACAGAATGGCATAATCTCAGTCTCGACCCACTCACGGACCTCAGCACGTAATCGAACGTGTGAGTCCTTGTAGTATGGCGATCGGTAACCCTGGTACCATGCAGGGTCTCCGAAGGGTATGAGATCTCCAAAGTGTCCGGCCTCAGATGGGTCTTCCTGGACTGGCGACTTGGCATCGGTTCTAGGTGTCGCCACAGCATTTGTGTTTGATGGAATCGGCTCCTTCTGCAGCACTGACTGTGGTTTCGAGTCACCCGGAGCGTTCGTCTGTGGAGACTGACCCTCGCCAGAGCCAATGGTACCAATCTGCAACTTTGGTTGGTACTATACTCGTCAGCAAGTGCTCGCGCCAATGTAAACTTGCAGATCCAACCTTTTTTAGAATGGAAGCGTTGTGGTACTTCCAAAACTGCTTCGAGGTGTCCTTGCCAGCGTTCCTGACAAGAATCTTCTTTCCACCAGGGTGATCATTCAAAAAGCTCGTCATGTCGTAGACTCCATTGTCGACGACAATGTAACAGTCGCTCTCCTTGTTGTGAGACTTGACCTCTTCGAGCGAGAATGACTTGGACATGCTGAAGTGTATCTATGTGGATGACAGTACTTTTCAGGCACCGGCACACTGTTGTGATAAGTATCTCAAAGAGTGTGTAAGCAGCGGTATTCGAGTTGCTTGCTGGAGGCAACAAAGTGTGCGTGGACTCGTGTCTGGAGGGCAAGAGAGGCAGCTGCAGCAGAGGAGAGGAGGAGCAGAAGCAAACAAGTTGCAGCGGGAAGCATGCGAAACGTGGGGTCGAGATCACATTTCACGCGCACCGCAGAGCTTCTGAACCGAGGCTCCTCTGATCACTCATCTTCACTCTTACTGGCCGTTGGTTTTGGCAGAGATCTCGTCTGGGCCTTCTCTCAATCGGGCAACCTGATCCGCAAGATCGGTCCGTGCCGGGATCTGCTCACGTGCTCAACTTCATGTTGCGTGTGCGCGTGCGCGTGTGCCCTTGCTGCAGGCGTCGATAGCATGATCAATCACTAACCTCCGTCTCACAGACATTCGGCAAAGAGCACACTTCGAGGATTAGGTAGAGCTTGCCAGCAGTATCATCCACGTAGTTTTATTACACACTACAGAAATGCTATCTTTGCAATCAGTCTGCCAATTGTGATCCACATCTTTCACAATCGAGCAGTTCTCATGTCTGCATCAATGCCATATCATGATTTATCTGATCGGCCACGCACTAGGCCGCGCAACCGCTGACCTATGGCCGATTACGCTGCATATGAACTGTGCCGGTCCGAGAGGGTGCCGCGAGATAGGGTCTTGTCAAGTCTTGTGCTCTGACAACAACATGACTTGTGACGAGATGTTCCAACAAGATGCTGAATGGTGGTAGCTCTTGATCTACAATTGCTTCATGTCAGGCGTCCCTAAATTTTTACCATGCAGAGTCATCGGAGTAGAGACGTTAGACGACGTCGCGAAGCTTGACTTGTTCATATACGGGTTGCGCGCACAATCTTCTACGATCTCGTCTTTGTCGCGCAAGTCAACAAATTGACTTCTTTCGTCATGCTTTGTACATAGTCACATCTTCGTATCACTTGAAGAGATAGACCAAGAAAAAGATGAGAAATACCAGCATCATGAACAATAGCAGATGAAACCAGCCCCACGATTGGGCATTAGCGGCGTTGAGCAGCCTGTTCTTCGTCCTTTTCAAAAAGTCGTTTTGCTTCGAATAATCTTCGTTCATCTCGCTCATATATGCCAAGGAGTCTCTTGTCTCTGCGCCGATCTTGATCGAGACATCCTTGAGGAATGCTACCTTGGAGCGTAGTCCTTCCACCGCATTGTCGTTTTGAGATTCCTGATCTGTGTGAGAATAGCCGGGATAAGGCGAGGTGGAATTCGCATAAGGGTTTTGTGTGCCATGGGAGTACCTGAACACTCGCTTTAGCATCTCAATCTGCCTGGTAGAAGAGTGGAACTGACCTCTGTGACATGACTAGTATAAGGACAGAGCCGTGCTAATGCCTCAAACTATTGCAGAACTATGTGGGTGTAGAATGATCGCGTCGTGAGAGTTGATTCGAATGACACATGCCATGAGCTTCTCAAGATTTCATTTGTTGACATACACGTAGAGCAGCAACCTACAATTGCGTAGCCGCCAGCAGAAGATAGACCACGGCTCCACAATCGACACGAAGTCGCGAACATTCGATGGTGATCTGAGCTCCTCACAAATATCTGGCTTCCTGAAAGCTTTATACCACACTGGCACACCAAAGGACAAAACAGACAGCGTGGTCAAGCCTAGTTGTTGTAGGCGATCACTTCTTTATAGCACTCATCAAAACAGTCTCGAAGCCAATCGCGTGTGGTCTTTGACCAAGGATCAACGTTACAGACCGCCTGGAACTCTCTGTGCTGAGCTCTTTCCATAGCATTCACCGGTAGTCTCCGCATACACTGTACAAGCACTTACTATGGTACTACACAACCCTGGGAACTGGCACTGGACGTCAAAGGACTGCAGACCATGGGCAAAGTCGTGGTTCGAGCAGGAGCTTTTCCTGTCTGCGTATGACAAGAAAGCCAAAGTCGCCATAGACAAATTACAGGAATCCACTGGAGACTGCGACATAGCAATGCGTAAAGGAAAAGTTATCACGATCTACGACATAAAGTTAGTCCTTGGATATACCGGCACTCTTGCAGATGCGGAGGAGACCAAAGTAGAGGGCAAAATCACAATCCCAGAGGTAATGCATGACAATGACGAGGACGACTATGTCTTTGAAATCGAAGTCTTTTCCGACACGAAAGAGAAATCCGCTGTTCGCGATCTGGTCAAGACTGATCTCGTCCCCAGGTTGAGGACCCTTCTGCAGAAATTTCCCGAAGCTCTGATTGAAGCACATGGTAAGGATGTTCTAATTGCATCTCAGGCCGGTGTCAGCCCGGCAGTCGGTACCGCTAGCAATGCCTCCAATGCAGCCCCAAGTACGAAAGCATCGGCTTCGCAGGCGTCAAATTCAAGCAGCAGGAAGACTGTCAATACCTCTTCCATTTCCGAGACGTATGAATTTCAGACACTTGCAAAAGAGCTTTATGTCACTTTCGTGGACAAAGCTCGTGTCGCGGCATGGAGTAGAGCGGCGCCAAATCTCGAGCCAAATGTTGGCGGCAAGTACTCGTTGTTCAATGGCAACATCGAGGGAGAGTTTCTCGAGTTGCAGGAGAATGTAAAGATTGCTCAGACTTGGCGTTTGAAGGCATGGCCGACGGGACACTACGCCAAGCTGACAATGACGTTTGACCAGGGACTCGATGGCACTAACCTTCGCATGGTCATGGATGATGTGCCTCTTTCACAAGAAGACGTTGTAAAGAGCAACTTTGATCAATGTAAGTACCACGCAGCGCACGCGCTAGACATCATGCAGCAACATTGTAGTGTCATTGCACACTTACCTGTTGAAGAAAATAATGATGATGTCAAGAAGCTCGCGCTATTATTTCTCGCGTTCGACTTTGCAATGGCTAACCTCGAGTCTAGACTACATACGCCCGATCAAAACAACCTTTGGTTTCGGCGCCGTGCTATAGAGAGCCCGAGGAGGTGACGGATGTGCCGATTCAACATGGTAAAGTTGATTTAGACGTTAGAAAGAAGGAGAAAAAAAAAACAGATCGAAAAGCCTTGGCCCTTCTTCGTTTCCCGATGAGCGAGTCGGATTCCCGTCCATGCCACCTCCAGGGCTGCATCCATGTTTCGGAAGTGTTAGGTAGGCGAGCATCCACCAAAAACTTTTTTAGCCGCGAATGGCACTCTTTCCGTGATCAATTTGCATCCCGTCTCGAATCTCGGATCGTTCCGCCAATCATTTGTCTTTCCGCCTAACGCAAAAGAAATCCCCGAATCCATGTACCTCTTTACGCTGCAGCAGTACGGACTCTGCAAAGTCGAGAATGCCATCATGATCAGTCTTCCTGGCTCGCTTGCTTGTTTGCAATGTCACTAGCTAATAGGCGATGCAATATTGTCTCAGACTACTTGTCCTATTGTAGCCTTGATACTACCCTCCGTCATACCCATGGCCATGGCCAATAGTCCTAGACTTTTCCCGAGGGGATCATGACCTAGACTGCTCGATGATATGTTTGTAACCTGTTGTTTCGTGGTGACATGCTCGAAGAAAGTGCACACTTGGATTCTAGACACACGCACACAGATCATCATCTTCCGCGGCGCGAGTAGCGACTTGCGCAGACGTGCTTCACAATCACTTTGACAAACCCTTGCATAAGGCTTCAATTAACGGACGCCTGTCTGACGTTGGAGTCTTGCAAGATGATGGAGGGATGTGAATAACTCTCGCGAAAGATTCCACGACGCGTATGCATTTTGTTCAGGAGTTAACCTCGAGGAGGTGGGGATTAATCTGCTGGCTGCGACGGGAGGACGTGTGTTTGCGTTCCACGAGTTTGCTTTCCAAGAGGTGCGGTACCGAGGTACTCGGCCTGCATTGCAACGCATATTGTAAGCAATATCATACCTAGCAGACACCATCAAGACTCGTGATGGCGTCAAGTGTATTTGTGAGTGGATTCGTCCGGGGTCTTGGCTCGAGAAATACACATGGCAGCTCAGATCAATAGATTGGAATCCTGTGACGAAATGCGGGCACCAATCATAAATATTGTGATGGACGAATCATTGACAGGACCACGAGACGCAGCCGGGGGACAACGTGTATTCCAAGGTTGTGTATATATGTCAAGAACGGGCGTTGAGCTCACGTTTGTCGGGGGCGGAACCAGGTACGGTATGGAGCCTGATATGATATGGTATGATATGGGCACCACCGGTACCGCATAAAAACGTGTCGTGGACATGGACATGGCCATGGACACGGACATCTGCTTGCATGGCCCGGCCCCAAACCTTGGAAAGGACGCATCCCCGGACTCGGGCACAGTTTCGGCGCAACCATTTTTCGATCCGGCGTTTACGTTCACGGGAGGCTTTTTCATTGTTTGCGGGTATTCATCCGGCCTGCTGCACCTGCTGAGCGAGTCTGGACCTCCCTTCCCAAACTCTGTAAGTATATGTACACGTACGTAGTGGTCAGCAGATCGGTCGATCGCGAGCTCCCCTTGCGCACGACGATATGCGCATGGAAAATGATACCACGATTTTGATACGTACTTGGTGTGTCTTGCAACAAGGTCTTATCGTGTCTAGCATATATCGATAAGTGGCAACGGCAACTCAAGGATTGTTCAATCGTCCGTCTCAAGTCATCGTATATACGTACCTTATAATTCACTCTCGGTGACGGATCGACACGTGTGTGTACCAGCAGGGCGACGATTCGGTCATGCTGCGCACAGTATTAGTAGATGAATGCCACTACCATGTCTCTGGTTTCAACCAGTCATATTTAAGTATACGGGCGGACAAGCCAATGTCTGACATGTCCAAATGATCGTTCCAACAACAAAGTGTCGTAAACCAGTATGATGTGTATGTGTGTGGGACGGTAGCTGCGACAGGTGCACTGCAGGGATGCATATCAGAGGTGGCAAGCATGCATACGCGCGCACGCAACTGACATAGGTATGCAGGCAGGTTGGGCAAGCAGCAGCTGTCAAGGACCCGGAATCAGAGAATGATCTTCACTCCGAATAAGCGGATGGATGTGGCAATTGGCGGTGCGCCGCTCCCACTAGCTGGTACTGGATCCTCCCGTTTCAGTTCCCAGCTGATTGACACCTGTCGGCAGTTCTCTTCCAGCTGGAATGTGCCAACCTCCAATTTGTACATGATTTGCACGTCCACGGCAACGTAACGATAAGCAGTGTACTAGCTTGTGCGGTGGCGAACAGACGATAGCTTGCGCTGTGGCGAAAAGATACTCCAGCAAGTGACGATTAGATCACCCATGTCTTGTTCAGACTTGTCTTGTCTCTCTTCCTTGTCGATGTTAATGGATTGATCCACAAGACGGTGGTGCTTGTCCATCAAGCGCAATGATCATCCTGCCATACATGGGTCGTGCAAGATGGGACACGTGATAGTCAAATGACAATATAGAGAATCTGAGCAAGGACAGCCGCAGATTGTGCAAGGTCGGTTGTGGAATGTGAGAGAATGCACAGCCCGGCAGCACGGAACCTGGAATGCTGCAGCTGGCGGGGGACGAACGGCAAATAGATCTGGCGGCTTAGTGTCTGCCCAGGTGTCCAAGGTTCCATTTGTGGATGCACATGAACCTTAAAATTCTGATCTTCCAGCCTTTCGAGATTGGTTGGGAGTTGATGCGCCACGGCTGGTTAATCCCCGGAAACGTCACGAACTGTGGGACAAATCATTCCGTCACCTTGTGCTCTTTGTTTGTGCATGTTGACGCTGATGTGTTCGCTACAAGTGAGACTGACAGTTGCTGATGCCGTAACGGTTGCAGTCCTTGTCTGCAGCGTCATGGCACGGACCCATCCCTATCACAGACGTGGGGCGCAGCATGCTCTTTGACCCTATTCTTTGTTTTGTGCTAGTATCCATTCTAGATCTGCTGACTGGACCACTTGGCGAGCCAGGCGTGTGTTGCGTGGGTGAGAGGGGGCCCAAGTGTTGAGACATGGCCGATCACTTGGTTTTGTGTCTCACCGTGCAAAGTATGTTTGCGCAACGCACGCACCGCCTGTGCTTGACATTCATGAAACAATGTCGATGCGTGTGAGCATGACGCTGCTGCGGATGGAAGATGATGCTTGACGGCACGATTCGTACTGGTCTCAAAGCAAGGGTCTAGGCACAGATCTCTCTCCAAGTCACGACAGCTGCGGATGTGTGTGCCGTTGCGGTGCTTTCGAAGAAGGATTCAGCAAGTCCAAAAGAAGTCTCACCTCGGGCCCCTTTGCGTGCAATGACATGTGTCATTCGACCACCGGAGCTAGAGACTCTGTAGAGCTCCTTTCGTGTAGAGACGTCCAGAAGAGTGATTGCGGCTAGACCATGCATACGTGCGACGCGGAAGACGTCGAGTTAGGACGGGAGGAAGGGCAGGGAGAGCACTGAAAAACCGAAAAGAGCCTTGACCATGCTAGCTGGAGGACGCTTTCAGAGCGGAAACGGGAAGGGCAATTTGCGAACGGGAAGAGGGCGAAATTGACTGAATTGGGCCAGCACAAGGAGACCATGGCCCGCGCCTTGTCAACGTCCACCGAAAAGAACAATCCCGTCGATCCTGGCTGAGGAAGGACCCATGGAAGAAGGCCCGAGCGAGACAAGGGAAGGAAGGAAGGAAGCCTGGCTGCTGCAGGGGAAGGGAAGGTACCTAACAAAGGAGGAGAGGAAAGCGCAGATTGTGAGATGATAGGCTGGATGGGCGGGAGAGGGCAGCGGAAGGAGGGCTGGGAGAAGCCCTGGAGGGAGACGAGCACAATTGCTCGTCCCAAAGAGACAAAGGAAAGACTCTCCCTGGCTGGATAAACCATGGAAATGCATCCATGGTAACAATGGTCGAGGGAAGCAAAAAAGCTTCCGACCACGGAAACGGGTGCCTCCAGCCACTTTTGGGGGGAAGACCCATCCATGGATCTCGTCTTTCGTCTCTCTTCCAAGCTTGGAAGCCCTGGAGATTCTTCTCTCCACCCGCCCATCAACTCCACCACATGCATCATCCACCACCACCTGCCTGCCATCCATCCATCCATCCGCCACAAGTATTGTCGCACCCGTGTTCCTGTCTGGCTTTTTCGTGTCGCTGCCTTCCTTTGTCTCACGCGTGCCCTCGAACCCCCCCCCCC
>RHGI01000018.1:0-185568 GCA_005281525.1 Taphrina communis | reverse complement strand
CCCCCCTCCAGCCCACAAGAGACGGAATTGCCATTTGCAGCGATTGTCTTGATTTCGTCCTCTCGGGTGGTCAGAGAGCCCTGCCATGCCTTGTTCCTTATGCCCGTTTCTGTACGTACCGTCCACCGCGCTGCTTTTGCTTTCGGCCAGGGTCATTGTTTCTCTCTCTTTCACTGACTATCGAGCAAGATCTATATATCCCCTCTCAAGCCGCTCTCTCCTCTCCTCCTCTTCTCACCATCTCTCTCTCTCTCTCTCGTGTCAGTTCTCCCTTCCTCTCTTTCTTTCCTGCGATCATCTCGACGGGATCACTCACTTCGGTATACCTCACGATCCTCTAAGGAACTTCTCAGCTCGACACTTTTTCAAAAGGGTCGACGAATAACATTGTTCGGCGCGCGCATATCACAGCAGCAGCAGCAGCCGTAACGGGAACAGCGCATCTCAACCAGCCCGCAGCAACAGCAACAAGCGGTTCAAGGTTACACACAAAAAAGGTTTCCACCACCCGCCCAAACTTAACCACCAGCCACATTTCTCAAGTCTACGACCTCCTTGCGACTCTTAACCGCCGCCTCTCTCCTCTATTAAGGCCCATCTCTTCGCGGACGGACCCATCTTCTCCTGCCTGCCTGGCCTGCCCCGACCATCGCGGCTGCTCGACTATACACAATCCTCCTGCCAAAAGGGAACCCCTGCTTTCCTTCATTCTCTTTCATTTTCGGGTTCATTCATTCTCCTTTGTTCTGCATCTCTAGCATCGCACCAAGGTCGCCTTCATTCCGGTCATAAGCCTTTGTCACCGCACCACTCTAGCCGCTTCGCTCGACTAGATCAAACACAACAGCACCTTCTCTCTTTCATTCATTTCCAACCTTTCAGCATCTCGACACATCGCAAGCATGTCTGCCCGACAAGCACTCGATGAGTTTGTACAGTTCAAGGTCTCTACGGAGATGATCACCGCCCTCGCGGCCAAGGCAAACTCGGTCATCAGTTGCCAGGACGACGATGCCATGCCACCGAGCCCGCCGACGACGCCGGAGCGCATGTCCTTTGAGACGAGCCTGCCGTCGCTCGAGTCCTTCATCACCGTCCTGTGCGAAAAGTCGCGCGTGCAGACGCCGACCCTAATGTCAACAATGGTCTACCTCGACCGACTGAGGCATCGATTGCCGCCCGTGGCCAAGGGCATGCCGTGCACCTGCCACCGCGTCTTTCTCGCGGCGCTCATCCTGAGCGCAAAGTACCTGAACGACTCTTCCCCGAAGAACAAGCACTGGCGAAGCTACACCATGGGCCTCTTCAAGCTGGAGGAGGTCAACCTGATGGAGAAGCAGCTGCTCTTCCTGCTGGACTGGGACCTGGGCATCTCGAGCGAGGATCTCTGCACCTCGCTGGCCCCCTTCCTGCGACCCATCCAGGCCTCGATCGCGCGACAACAGAAAGCCGCACTGGATCGCCGCAACACGCCGAGCTACGTCTACGCACGCAAGTACAGCGCCTACGCCACACCCCCGGCCTCGCCATGCTCTGCCGTCGCGCCGCACAGTCAGACGCTTCCCAGCATGGGCAACGCCCATCCTCATGGCTACGATGCTCGTCAGCACCAGCAGCAGCAACCGATGACGGCGAGTCAACTGTACCATGCCGCCCTGCCGACCCCGCCCATGATGCTGCCATCCCTGTCAAACTGCAGCACGGCCTCGGAATCGAGTCCCATCGATTTCTCTTCGCCCTCCCGTCGCGGATCGAAACGACGATCGGGCATCTTTGAGCGATTCTTCTCCAAGGAATCGCCATCCACCGCTACTGCCGGTACCACTACCGGGGTGCCGGTGAAGAGCATTCCCGTCTCCGTCGGCGGCAACAATGGCACGCAATTGCCGTCGCGAAGAATCAGTGTCGCCTCGTACATGTGAGTTCAGTCTCATTCAGCTCACTGACGACAATCGACGACAATCATCATCTCCATCATTTTTTTTTTCATGTGAAGCGCACTTGGCGATAGCGGGTTCTTTCTTTTCACCTTTACGTTACTTCTAATCATTTTGCTGAGAGTATTTCTATTCGTTTTTACTGAATGGAGGGCAGAAACTGTATCATTACATGTAGCATTAACGAGCAGAGAGATATTCTCCTCTCTCGCTCTCGAAACTTAAAAATCCAAGCATATAGTCGAGGTAATTACCAGACTAAAACTCTAATGTCAACTCAAATCATCCAAATTACATCGTCATTATCGCCATACTCTTGAGGTTTTCCTTGAACACTTTTTTGATCTTGTATATTCATGCTACTGTAGTGTCTCTCTCTATTCATTTAATCGTATACTTCTTCTAATAGTCAAATGCCAATGCAAGAACGCAACGCAATGCTCTCGATTATCTCGTGTGACTCTAATGTCAAGAAATGGTATGAGGAGTGGCGATCATGCCAAATCCTCGACGACCAAGTCTTCTTCCTTGCCACTAAAGATATCATCGTCGACTGGCTCGTGACCGACGCCGCAACGACGGAGAAATTCGCGGACGGCACGGACATTGAGTGACATGGCGTGCGCGGGATCAATCTGTGCCTTGAACGCGATCCGCGTGGCTGTCGGGAACAGTAATGCAAAGTCGGATTGACTCAGGTGCGCGCTTCCCTTGATCCACGTCGACAGACTCTCTTTCCGCGACTCGTTGTGTCGCATCAGGCGCGTCACTGCGGTCCAGTTACTCGACCATGCCTGGAACGCGGCACTCGCCACACTCAGTGTCGGCACTGAAAGTGGGACGGCAGCGGAATCCACCAATACCTCCGTCCACACGTCCAGCAGGATGAGTGCCCCAAACCACGAACGCAGCGTAAAGTCCCGCGGGTCGTCGTGAGGTAATCGCGTCGTCGTGTCTTTGCTGCAGTTGACGGCGGTTGCGGCACCAAAGGAGTGTCCGCCAATCAAGACTTTACCCTGTCGCACGTCCAATTTCGAGCGGAAGGAATCGAAGGGAGCGGTGCCGGTCGACAGTGTCGGGAACGACGTCGACGACGATGATGAGTCATTGAGGGTTTTGAATAGTTCGAGGCCCAGGCGCATTTCGTATGCCCTCTGAGCCATCTGATCGCGTCGTCGCTGAATATTGGCGGGCGTAGAGTCTCTGATGGAGACATACTCCACCACTTCTTCCTCCTCTCCATTTCCTTTCGTTCCCGCGGATGTCGATGACGGCGACGACGCCCGCTGGTCGAGACCTTTATCTGGGTGCACGACCGAGATGGCGGCAGAACTGTCGCGGTGCTCGATAGCCATGACGACGACTCCACCGGACGCGATGGACCCCGTGATTTGACTGTACGCGTTGCGCGTGCCCCCGAGTCCATGACTGAACAACATGCACGGCCACTTCCCCATCCCTCCTTCTGATCCGCCGCCGCCGCCGCCGCCTCCGTCGAGTGTCGCGCTAGACGAGGACGATGTCGGCACAGGCGCTAAAGGAGCATCTTCAAAGGCTGGAATTTCCGTCCACTTGAGACCGAGATACGATGCCGCACGCAATAACCCCTCCCGGAGACCGAGAAACTGCGCGTACCCGCGCACAGTATAGTTCCCGCTCCCCGTCCACTTTGGCCGTCGCCCATGTCGCTGCTCGGTAGGGTAGAATAAGCGCACCAGCAGGGTCTTGACGGTACATGCGCCGAAAGTGCGTTGCAGGTCCCGGGGCAGCGAGAGTTCCACTTCTATCGTGCCAACATTGTGCGGACCGGGGTACCGCGGCAAGTATGGCGAAAACGGACTCAACCGCATCGCGAGATTCCCCCCTCTGTGTACGATCTGGCGAGGTCCCTTTGGAAAGGAATATAAAGAAAGAGATCGGATCGTGTGCAGCCGTGTAATGCGAGGCGAAATTGTTTGTTCAGCAGGTTCAACCACCAGAACGCGCAGACTTGCGATTTGGGAAAATGGCATCAGTGGCGGGAAACCTGTCAATTTCACTCCCGCGCATGCTCGCTCGGCCTGTCTTTGTATATGCCCACCTGGGCAGCTCACACTATATGGTTCGATTTACACACCACTCTCTACACAAATGACAGTTTCTCTCAACACTCTTCTAATCATAATTATACTACAATTCACTACAGCATGTAAATAAGCCTACTAGTCACTCATAGCTACTACAAAATGGAGTGGCATGAGCGCACGGTCTGAACAATCTAGTGAGCAGCGACATTGGTCTCCTCCCTCTGTACGTAGCACTCGAGCTCCTTGTCCTCTGGCTTTGGCAAGAGTTTGAGCCTGCCAGAGGCAACGTCGTAGACCATAGGATGAACTTCGAGCCCCCTCTCCTCCTTTGCGTCGGCCACATATGTGATGCGCTCAATCTTTTGCACCTGTGCAAGCACATTCAGCTCGACCAGTCGTGCGGCACGGTCCGTCTCGTCCTCGATGGCGGCGAGTTCCTCCTTGTGGGTGGCCCGGACATCTCGAATGTGTCGCAGCCAATTGTCAATCAAACCGAGTTTCTTGCTCGTCAGAGCAGCATTGACTCCTCCACATCCGTAGTGTCCGCAGATGATGACATGACGAACCTGCAGGACTTCGACCGCGAACTGAACCACAGACAACATTGACATGTCTCCGTTCGCAATGACGTTGGCGATATTTCGGTGCACAAAGACTTCACCGGGCATGAGGTCCATGACGGTAGTCTCTGGCACCCGCGAGTCACTGCAACCTATCCAGAGTATCTTTGGCTGTTGTGAATGTGTGAGGGAGGGAAAGAAGCCCGGTGTCTCTGTCGCGACCTTTTCCGACCAGCCGATATTCCTCTCGAGCAGATCTTCGATACTGCAGTCATCGCTGAAGAATGCATTGTTGCCAGCGACTTTGTTGTACTTGATCGAGACGGAGTACCCATCGCGCGAGTGGTCATCCTTGGAAGTGCTCATCCTGAGAAATTGTCTGGTAGATAAGGGTAGATTGCGTGCTTGCGAGGGGATTCTGGCGAATCTGGAGACGAGTTGACGAACCACGTTTGTACTTGGCAGGGTGGACTGCGTGGGAGAGAGCAATGTACCAGCTCACAAAAGGACAATAGAGACGCTGGAGACGTCAATGTAGATAGAGGAGGAGAGATAACGAGACGCGAGAGAGAGCTCTCAGGGATTGAGAATGGCAGAGCAGATGCAATGGAAGGCGGTTGCGAGAACAAGGCGACGGGATCGATGGGATGGGAGGATCTCGCGGTGATAAGCTTCCTAACTGCCTCGTCCCAAAGTGCACTTGGGCAGGCCGTCTAAAGTGGTTGGGCGATCACTTATCGAGCGTCACTTGCTCCTCTGCCCGCCCGTCAGCGCGTCACCCGATCCAACCGTCCATGGGTCCCCAATCCTTGCAATTGGTGCTCACCCACCAATTAGCGCGGGTTGTACTGCCACTCGCGGTAACCACGCCCGTCCCTGTAATAACGATGGAATCGTGATCAAATACTGTATGCAGGCGAGCAGGTGATCAATTCCATCGTTCAGCTTATGTTCGCGCTTGAGTGTCTGTGGTCTCTGTCTGTCGAATGCTCCTGCTAGTATAGATCTGGTGTTTTTATAATCATCAGCACCCTTAAGCTTCTCGAATTGAAGGCAAACCTGCCTTGTGATGCTTGCCATCATCTACATTGGGACCACTTCATAGTCGACTTTCCCATTACAGTTGGCAATGTCTGCAAGCCTCCAGGATGAGCCAATGGAGGAGTATGACGTCCTGATACAAGGCACCAGTCTGGTTCATTCTATACTTGCTACAGCACTGTCTCTTGAGGGGCAAAAGGTGGTTCACGTCGATGAGCATGAATATTATGGAGACATCAACGCTTGCCTGCCGTTCCCGATGCAAGGGACGCGTCTGCCGGCTGGTGTCGTGAACTATACGAGAATTCCGGGACCGGCAGAGGATGCTCTTGGAGCTGCACGCGAGTACAACATTGAGATTCACCCACGTCTATTATACACAAGCTCACCCATGATCAAGATCCTTCAGAACCTTGGCATCGGGGAATATGTTCAATTCAAGTCTCTAAACTCCTTTTATCTTTATAGGCAAGGACAACTCATCCGAGCTCCGAGTTCTAAGGAGGACATCTTCACAAGTACTGAACTGCCTCTCATAGTCAAGAGACGGCTGATGAAATTCATCAAGTTTTGTGCAGAACCAGATACAGAGCAACTCAAGTTCGACAAGACAGATAGCCTTACAAAAATCCTGAAGGAGCACTTCCGCCTGGATGCTGACATGATTGAAGCAATATCTTACGCTCTGGCGGGTGCCTATGAACCTGAGGTGACTTTGGCAAGTGCCATGCCTGTCCTCCAGGCACATCTGAAGAGTCTGGGCTTATTCGGGCCCTTTCCAGTCGTGATACCAATGTACGGATCTGGATCAGAGCTTACCCAGGCATTCTGCCGCAAGGCAGCGGTCAAGGGCTGCACGTATATTCTGGGTCAGCGCATTGATCAATCAATGACTTCAAACAATGTCTTCCGGTTGGATTCTGGTCACAGATTGACGGCAAAGCATGTTGTTACGCATGAGAGCACGAACGCCAATCGTCGAATAAATCGACGCACATACGTTGTTGTGGGAGAATTTCATGAATTGCTGAATGGTGGCGACGGAGCTTGCATCGCCTTCGCCACGGACGAATCACCGCCACATATCATCCAATGTCAAATCTATGGGAGGGGCGCAGGAGTTTGTCCTGATGGCCAGTCAATCATATACTTGTCAGGTCATGACATCACGGCCAGCCAATTTGACCATGTCTGTCAAAAGCTTCGGGCAAAGTATACGTTCGACACGATAGCTACACTAGAGTATGTGCTGCAAGATTCAAGCGCAGGTCAAGCCTATGATGAGCTCATCGAAGAAGCTAGAAGTCTCTTCATGAGCCTTACCCACGGCACTGGAATCTTCCTGCCACAACAGCCTGAAGATGAACCTGGTCCTTCAGACGACTACTAACTCAGCTCGGAACGTGCCGTCCATTGAGTGATCAGCAGTGGGTCATCTCACGCCTTTGAGGCTCAGAGTGAGACCTTCAATTGTCACAAACAAGAACGACAAGTGGTGACCAATGGTGACCAATAGTATGTCTCTACTGCGGTATGTCGACCGAGCACTTCATGATAGGACCAAGACAGGCGCGTGGACTGGTGCCGTATGTCCATGTCCAAAGACGACGGAAATGGCAGAGATTGACGCTGTTTGCTATGGCAAGTGTACTCCGATATTTATCCGAGACACGACAAGAGATTCACAATCTCCATGTTCTTCAACAACTGCCTTTCACACGGCATAGAGTCGAGTTGATTGACCAGTGGCCAAGTCATTGCTTGGAACTAATGACACATCCTATCGTCATCGTTTCTTGCCACGCAACATGATTCGATGTGCTCCAAGCACAGCTGCTTGTCATGAGAATCAATGTTTCGTGATACTCAATGGACTGGCGAATATCACATGCAGTGGCAAATTCCTCGTTTTCGACCTCAGTGCACCACGGAAGCAAAGACAGACTTCACCCAATAGCTCAGTGATAGAAGGCCTTCTGCACTGAATATGCAATGCTCCGTGCGACGCGCGCGCCGCGTGAAAGAATGCGGGGTTCGATGCAGCAATCCTGCAGCAGGCAGTTGCCCCTCCATCGCGCGCACGCAGGTGCTCTGGACCAACGGAAGGCGGATTGCATAAGCGCGTGGTAAGAGACGAATCTCCGCCAAACGTTGGAGCACAACTGCGGGGGATGCCGATTGGTGGCTCACACCACCCATTGACTTGCCGGTCGAGATGGCAAGCAGCCATTCGCCAAGCAACCGAATCTCACATCAACAAACTGCTCGGGGCTTCCACGCCATTTCCACACCAGCTGCAGCCACATTCGGTACAGATGGCACTCAGGCTCTATTTCACTTTGCGCCCGCACTGACACCCGAACCACGAGTCTGTCGGCTCTGGTCGCGCGACGTTGTCGTTGTAGCGGCTGTGCCATGGGGGTTTTCCCATGGGGTCGCCGAGACATCTCCTCTCCTCATGCTGCGATGGAGGAGGGGAACGACTCAGAGTCAATTCTCACACAAGATCGTCGTGACTTGCCACATAGCGAAGAAATATGAAGACATATAAGACTAACCCATTTCCGCGGGAGCTTGCTTCAGCCCTTGACATTTGGCTGAACATAGTAATACCGCGGGCGCATCTGCCGACTGCCACACGACCCCCTTTGGCTTTCACTGAATATCGGTTATCGATCACTTGACAAATCGACCAGCATGGTTGCCGATGTCTCGTTCAAGAGGCATGAGCAGGCACAAATTTTCGAGACTGTCGCTGCATCTTCTTCCTCAAGGTTGATGCCTGAAGGGCTCGACACGGCGATACAGCTGTTGCAGAGCCAGCTGACGCGGCATCATCAGATGCCGATGTCGCATGCTCCAAATCTTCCTCTAAAGTCTGCTCGTCGTCCGCGGCAACGAGACTCGAAAGCCTACATCACGACGAGCAGCAGCAGCAGCAGCAATACTGACGATTATGGCAGGACACTAGCAGACGAGAGGACGATCCTGAAGAACAGCACACCACGAACAATGGAATACTGCTTGTCTGAGGACTCACCAAAGAGTCCATCGGCAACCTCGATCCGCGACTCTCTCTGCTCAGCACCCTCCTCAGCGTCGTCAGCTTCGTCCTCGCCATCGTCGCCGACATCGACACTGCTCAAGCAACACCTGAAACAGTCGTCCTACAGCAGCAGCAGTACCACCGCGTCCGCCGCCGACCAATCAGACACCGGGTCCAGCAGGAAATCCTCCTTTGACTGGGACTCCCTCGACTCGGGCACCATCTCGCGCATCGACCTGGGTCATCGCGCACTCCATCGCGTCGCTGCACAGACGTACGCCGTGTCCCGACAGACGCGACGCATGCTGCGTATCCAGAAGCACGTCAATCTCCAAGTCGATTGGATCTGATCAATCAGGTCTCGCCCTCCTCGAGTGATTTATTTCGACAAGTCGACACGGACAACAATCACGACCGAAAAAAGGTCCTCGAAATGAGGAGATTGACACACAGAAGATGCAAGGACAGTGTGAGAAAGAGAACGAGCAGCGAAACGAGCAGACAAACTTTGTATGTATGTATGTATGATGTGGCTTATTCGACAGTATGTATTCTTTCAACAATTTGATTTCACTGCTTTTCACGTTGACGCCGATATCGTACTCAATTTTCGTCTGCGCGAGCACCCTCACGCGGAAAACTGCACAAAGACATATGTGGACATTCATGTGTAACCATTCGACATGACAACCTGACTTGAAACATTGCAAGAAGAATGCGAAGATTTTATTTGTCCATGATATTATGATGGGATAAGAAATTAGTTTGTTACGACTTATCATGCACACCAATTTTGACAACTTTGGGGGGCTGAATTTCGCTGCAACGGCCCTCCCTCCCTCGCTTGAATTAACCCCACGATCGCGAAGGAGATCTGCATAGAAAAGTTCAGCCATCAGCACTCGGGCACGGCAAGAGGCACGAATCACATGCATGCCAGCTAATGGTTGGGATAAGACCTGGTGAAGTGCTTCACTTGATACATGCAAATCTGCTCATGTGGATATATTGGGTGATTTGGCGCGAGTTGGCTTGTAAAGCTCTGTATTATGCTGCAAGCCAAATGTATAAGCCGATGTGCTCCCGACCGCCATAGCTTCTGCCGCGTCACTATCTACCATTCCGGCTCTAGTGGGTTTCATCCACCATGAAGCGTTGCTCCCATGAGACGTGTTGGTTTGGTCACCATTGGGCATGCTTGAACAGCTTGGAGAATGACTCACTTGCTTGCTCTGCCTGCGCAAGTCTTGGAGGCTTTAACGAAGTGGCGCCATCGACTGAGGCACTCAAGTGCTTTGTGTCCGGCCTATGACATGCATACTGTCGCTCTGGAAATGCTATGACGAACGATCTCTTCGGTGTCGTAACACTAGGAAGATCGTCTTTGGAGCGAGAAGTCGTGACAGGCGTCGATGAAACCTGTTGAAACGATGGGCCTGCTGTATGCTGATCGTGACAGTTCTTGAGCCCAGTATGCTTCAGGCCTGAAAATGAGCCAGGCTCCGCTTCGATCGCCGTCATTTGCGTCAACTCAGCCTGAGAACATTCGGAGGTCCTGTCATCATCTTCAGCAATGAAGAAACAATCTCCCAGAAAGTCGACAGCGCTGAGATCTGGATGCTTGACAGAATTGATAGTACATTTTGGTGCATCAAAGCTGTTCTCGTGTGCACCGAAAGCCACTTCAATTTGCATGCTGTTAGCACCTCCATGTCTTGTACTTGAAGCACCTTCAGCTCTGGCTCTAGAAGGGACATGTGGAGTTTCGGATGAAGTAGGTAAAAATAAAGCTGATGTTAGGGTGAGATCTCTGTCATTCTCTTGCACTGCTACCGTAGCCTCCTGCGGAATGCCCTGCTGGTGCTCATTTTCCTGCTCAATATGATTCGAAAAATTATCGCTGAAACTTGCTGCACTGTCATTGTAAAGCGATTCCGTGTGGTCTCGTTTATGCATAACATCACTAAGATTGGGCAAGTCAACGGAATCCGAGGTTTGCAGTGGGGCATTACAACAGATATTGACATTCTGTACAACAGCTCCCTTTCGTACGAGCTGCTCATTACGCTCTGTCGAGATATCTGCTGCTAGACTGTTCGCACAATCGCTTGTCGATGTAAAATTTGCCCGTATAGTAGATGAAGTAGGGGTCGTGACAGTATTATTCAATTCTCCAGAGAGATCTATGATCTCTGGAATAGACGGGTCGAGGTATGCCTGTTGCACATCAGCTGTCTTTTTCGGAGTCGCCAAATGACAGAGTTTTGTCTGCAATGGTGATTCCAATGCTTCTGGTGGATGTGATGCTGAAATTCTTGTTATCTTGTGTTTCGGCTTGGTTATGCCATCCTTGCAGCAAGGATGCTTGCATTTCATTTTGTCTTTGCAGGGATGACTGCAAGCTTGATTCCCGTTTTGTAGCATGATTGGGCTTGTGCTTACAATAGTTTTGCTTGATCGTTCTGTTGCTATCATTTCTGAGACCTTGGAAGGCATATGCTGAAGTTCTTCCTCAAAGGCGTCGTCAACTTCAACAGTCAGAGGATTGCAAGGTGCTCGTGGGTTTACTTGCAATCAAAAATGTCGAGATAGTCATTGTCTGCAGCCTCTTGAGCAGTCGTGTGGATTTGAGCGGGTCTTGGTAAGGCACAAGCTGAGACGTGCTGGTTTGACTGGACTATCGACGCTTGAGCCTTTGGGAAATCTGACTGCTGCAAGGACAACGCGAAAATATGCTCTTCCGAATTTCCAACTGACAGATCAGTTCTCGAGCTTCAACAAACACCAACGAGAATGATTACCCAATTCTTCGCACATGAGTCGAAATCTTACGCCAGTAGTGAGTTCGTTGAGGCGGAATCTCAGTGACAGATCAATTCCATCTATGATCCTGTGCACTGATTGACGACGAAAGTCTAAGAGTAGCCCCTCCATTGTATCCACGAGGAGAATAACATGATGAGGAAGACCTCCTTTCTTGGTCCTTGGCTGATTCTGGCAGAGCACCCGAATTGAGAATATTACTTCAACACCAATCTTGATCCGCTGACTCTGCACCAGAGCGATATGCATCTTCAGCTTCGGGAAAGAGGCCAGATCTGCCAGGATTCCATTTCCAAATGGTGGATTGCGCTTGAAGATCCTTTCCAATTCTCGCGGATCAGTGACTTTAAGCTGCTCGAACGAAGCTATTCCAGCAGTCATGAGCGTCCTTAGACTGCCATCTCCAATGCCAGTCAATTGTTTCAACATACTGGGATGATTCTCCCAGCACTTTGCCGCAAAAGATCTTCTCAGTGTTAAAGCATTGAACACGGCAATTGCATCTTTCTTCTCCAGTCTGCAGTCAACTACACACGACAACAGTCGCAGCAGCTGTAGCCGAATGGAGGCTTTGTGTATAGCTATGTTATTAAGCACGTCTCTGTGTTTCTCCTTGAGCGTGGCCAAGTCAATGCTGCACATATCGAGCTGTGCTAGTAACATGATCTTTTGCCATATTTCCTCCGTCCTCTCTTGAAAAGTGTATCTGAAAGCATCGTTCTTCTTGAGCTCATTGTAGAATGGCTTTTCCCCGGATCGAAAGCGATGAACAGTAAGTTCCTCGGCTTTGCAAACAGCAATAAGTATTTCTTCGGAGGTAGGCTTGATTGAGATATCGAGAATGTGACACACTATTTATCCTTAGCATATGTGCTAGTCATGACACGTCTGCATACTTGTCACAAAACGAACATAGTACTTTGCCATTGCCTCTCCAAATGCGGTGATCCTGATGTTCTGACCATCGGCTTTAATGAGATCGTGCTGCTTGAGAAGCGATATGTCCTTGTCACAAAGCATTTCCAGATATTCGTCCACACTCAAGCTCAATCCTTGCACTTGATAGTGTGTCGGGTTGTCTTTGATTCTTACATACAGAAATGTGCTTTTAAGCCAACTGATAGCTCCTGCAACATCCTTGAATGTGCCAAGGCCGATCTCAGCGTTGATGTGCTCAAGGAGGTTGTCATGCAACTTCGATTCTAGAGTATCTGTGCCTGAAACAAGATTTTCGTAGCCAGAAACTTTTGCTTGCTCCGTAAGTATGACTGCTGTGCCTGAGTCATCGAATTGTGGCCGACCAGCTCTGCCAACTGTAACCGTTAGCACAAGAGTTCAAGGCACTGGTAGAGACAATACTCATCTGCAAGATCTCCAAGTCCGAATACTCTTCAAAGGAACCTCCAACATATGTCAAAGTGTTTTTCAGGACTACCAAGTGTGCTGGTAAGTTTACACCGACCGCGAGCGTGGAGGTGGCCGTAATGACTGCAATCTTGCCAGCAAGGAACAAGTTTTCGATAGCATATCTATCAGCCATGTCTAAACCTGCGTGATGAAAGGCAATCCCTAGAGGCACAAGCTCGCTCAGTTCTTTATCCTTGAGAATGGCATGCATCGAGTTCGTTACTGACCAAGCGGACCGATCCGACTCTGAATATGCCTTTGCTATCTCCTTGGCACATTTGCTAGTGTCCTTTCTTGTCGCACAGAAAATGATGGTTGGCTTCGTGTTTGCATGTTTCTGAATGACACTAAAGACCCTGAGCCATTAGATGTCTTGGCACATCCCTCGAAATCACCTCACTGCTTCGTCAAGAGTGCGTCGAATGCGAAATCATTCATCTTCTCGGACTTGGCAAAGCCATAAACAAATTTCTGAATTTGGACTGGACGGTATCGTTCACCGAAAGTCAGAGCTCGAGCCGGCAGATGAGTCTCGTGTACGGATCGTCCGATCCAACTACAACGTGGTCAGATTGAGACAAGTCGGTCGACATAACCATGCCTTGCAACATCTTCAATATTTGGCACTGTTGCGGAAAGGGCTATGAAGCGCAAATCTGCCTTGATCTGTTTCATGCGAGATACAACGACTTCCAGAATGGCGCCACGCTTTTCCTTAAGCATATGAACCTTCTATATGTCAGTCAGAAGCGATTTCTTTTAGAGGGCTCTGTACTTCATCGATAAGAAAGAGTCGAATCATCTGGACTAGATTGCGCGAGTCACGCCACCTGCAACTGATTGAGTCCCACTTCTCCGGAGTTGTGATTATAATATCACTCTCCTTTACGACAGGGAGGTCAGCATGGTTCGTATCCCCCTCGAGATTGTGAGTGAAATGGCGAGCATACATGACCACTTACTGTCAATTCTCCACATCTCAGGTCGAGTTGGCCGAACTTTGAACTCCAGTCTCTCAATCTCTCGCTACAAAGAGCCTTCGTAGGAGCCAACGCCAAATCAGAGAGATGAAAAGCAAAGAGCACAATCCAAGCTCACCATGTAAATGATTTTGTTTCCTGCACCATGGTTGTTGTACAACAATCGGCAGATTGCCAGCTCGAATAGAACGGTCTTGCCGGAGCCAGTCGGTGAAGCTATTACGACGTTGTCGTCCTTCAGCGATTAGAGCACGGCTCGCCCAGGCTCAATTGTATTACAGATTGAAAGACTGTATCGAAAGATGCCGATTGTACTGGGTTGAAGTGAGAATAGCGTGAGAATATGCGATCATATGGTTCCGGCAAAGCCTGAGTTTCGATCAAAGACGTGTCCATGATAGGAGTGTTCACACCATCGCCACTGGAAGACGATCGAGCATCTGGCTCCTGGCTTGTCAGGCAGTGAGACGCTAATCTGACTCCTGAATTACCTGGTTCAAGTCTCTACACTGCCGAGCACCATATTGTCCAGCAAGACCAGTAGCTCTGGACTTCCTATTTCGGTACATGCGAGAAACTTTGCTGCCTTGAGCAGAATTGAGGTCATATCAGAATAGTATATATTCCCTTAGCCTGCTATGTCTAAAGCTACCTCGAGTCAGGCTCAAGCAATCCGAGTGATCGTGCAGGAATGATCAGCACTTAAAGCGATCAGTCCAGCTTGGAACCTGGAATGATCAGTATGCGGCTCGGAAGTGAAACCTTCCAACCTTGGAAACCCTGGAGTTCTTGGGTCCGGTTCCCAAGCGCGAGAATCCGGAGCAAGTGACAGCTGCTCAGCCCCATGACGGGCCACTACACCACACTTGGTAATTCCCGTTGGTCTGCCATCCATCCATGGCCAACAACGTCCAACCTTGGAAGGCCCAGGTGGTCACTGACCACAGGCTCTCCGCTACTTGGCGCTCCGGACGAGTCCTGCCCGAAAGCTTGTTCTTGACGACGACGACATTATAAAATTATCACTCCACTTATTGTAATATACCACGCATACTCTGTCCTAGATCATGCTTGGTCTGAAAAGCGCAAAACGGAGTGTTTCTATGGGGGTTGCAAGGGCGAACGAAGCTATTGGAGAGCGAAGCGGACTGCTGAATAGCTCCAATGATGGCAACAGCCCTATGATTGCCAACTTCAAGGAAGCTACACGGGTCATCTTCTTCCAGAACTATGTAAATGTCCTTCTCGTCTTTGTCCCGCTTGGCATCCTCGCGGAATTGCTTCATTGGTCACCGGCGGCTCGATTCACCTTGAACTTTTTCGCGATTATTCCGTTGGCATCATTACTCTCATTTGCGACTGAAGAACTTGCACTGCAGGTTGGACAATCTTTGGGAGGCCTGCTCAATGCCTCGTTTGGTAATGCTGTGGAGTTGATCGTCTCTGTTATTGCCCTTACCAAAGGTGAGCTTCGTATTGTACAGGCTAGCATGCTCGGTTCGATCCTATCGAATATCTTACTTGTCCTCGGAATGTGCTTCGCCGCAGGAGGGTTCTACTACCAAGAGCAAGAATTCAACATGACTGTTGCTCAGACCATGTCTTCACTCATGGCAGTTGGCACGACCTCACTTCTGCTTCCAGCCGCATTTCACCTCGCAGTGCCAAACAGTCAAAATCTAGACTCGGAGATTCTTTTTCTCAGTCGTGGCACAGCAGTCATTCTTTTGGTCATCTATTGCTTGTATCTGTTCTTCCAGCTCAAGACCCATGCCAGCTTCTTCGATGAGGCCAACGAGAACGCAGACGAAGAGGCCAAAATTTCTCCCTACACGGCAGGTGCTATGCTAGTGATAGTCACGGTGATTGTCGCTTTCTGTGCTGACTTTTTGGTTGGATCGATTGATGAAATTGTGTCTGAGACTGGCATCAGTAAGACCTTCGTGGGGCTTATTCTGATACCGATTGTCGGTAACGCAGCCGAACATGTCACTGCCGTCGTCTGCTCCATTAATGGTAGGTCGACACTTCCAGATCGCTATCTATATGATGCTAACACTACCAGGCAAAATGAATCTGGCTATTGGAGTGAGTCTTGGATCAGCCATTCAAATTTCAATCTTCATGACACCGTTCCTGGTCGTGCTTGGGTGGGCTATTGGTCAACCTATGACCCTGTACTTCAAGTCTTTCGAAACAATCACGCTGTTCGTTGCAGTGCTCGTCGTCAATTACCTGCTTCAGGATGGAAAATCAAACTGGCTAGAGGGCGCACAACTGATGGCTACGTACATCATTATTGCTATCGCGTTCTACATCTACCCTGACAGTGTTGCAGAGTGAGCACGCCACGAGGAAGTGGACTCTTTGACAACCTGGAGGGACTGGGCGCGGATAGCTAGAGTCAACTTGTTGCCAGCTGACTATCACAAGAAGAGTGCTTAGTCCTGCGATATTCAATCTTGCTTGATCTCTTCATATCTTCTTATGTGCTTTTTGTGGGATGACTTCTACATCACAGTTCCATCAGCGATCGAAGACGATGCGCATACTCTGTCTGTGTTGTCATGTTGATTCGAATGGTGTGAGAATTATAATCAAAATGCGTGGCAAGCTCTTCGAGTCTGACCAGTGAAAGAACTCATTTGTCTCCCCGATATGCGACAAGCCGACTTAAAAAGCAGCCGAACATGCAGCAAGCGCGGCAGAATTATCTGAAGGTGGAGCATGTATGGATATTCCATGAGAACGAAGGAATTGCGTAGACACATCTGACAGCAGCCTGTACCTCAATCCAGATATTTATCCAGTTCGCTGTCCAGCATCTCTGTATCCTCCGCCTCAGCGTCCTGCTTCGCCTGTGCTTCTCGAGCTCTCCGCCTGAGTTTGGCACCCCAGTCCAGATCTTCGTCCTCTGCCTCTGCCTTTTTGCCCTGCCAGGCAGGCAAGTCCACTGGTATGGGTTGGGGACCCTGACCTTTCTCAGTAGCTCGATCTTTCAGCTTTTGCATGCCCTTCTCCATCAAAGGACGTATGATGAGCGCATATGCGCCCACGATGATGACCACGCGAATGTAGTCCTTTATACTATACTGAGCAAAATAGTTCCGCGGACTGAAGTTTGGTTCGTAGACAAAGTCTGGATCTAGCTGTTTGCCAAAGAATTCGACAAAGGTTTTGAAGTTGAATGCAACCGAGTCCTTGAATTGAGAGAATGACATTTTGGGCGAAGAGTATTATGGCCGCTAATGAATGAAGTCTTGTTCAAGTGAGCGGCGTCTTAAATTTGAGCACGACGATGGTGTAGTGTCAAGTTGTTTGTCTAGTCACTGTCGCTTTTGGATTCCTATGTGCGAGCCTGTCCTTGTCAGCAGCCCAACCGCGTATGAAATTGATGGTCAAAGCACAAAGTTAAAAGTAGAAGCATGAAATGGTACGGAGACACGGAGAGTGCGGCTCCCGCGCGTTGAACCATCCGCACAAAGCATGTGAGCACAACGAAATGAGGCTCGTGCCCGTTCTTGCAGCCTGCAGCTGCCACTGACGCTGGTTTCTTGGGTGCTCACACTGCACCACAACCGGCATCAACCTCGAGACTTCTGGGAGCTCGAGTGCTAGGGAAGTCAGGTTATCTCTGTCACTCAGCGAATATCGATCGTGAAACAACTTGACAACGACTTGCACAAGCTGTTCGCAGTTGGATGCTAAGAAAATCCGTATACTATTCGACACTTTTCTCATCCGTATACGTTGTTAAGCTACAAACACAAGTTCGTCTCGAGGACATCATCCCTCCAATCTCCAATAAAGCAAAGAGTTACGAGAATAAATTGCTCTCCATGTTGAATCAGGAAGGACGTCCAGGCAATTTGACTCCCGATCAAGAGGGGAAGCTGAAGGAGATGTGGGCAGCTACACTGAAGGTCTTTGGTAAGACGGCCACAGCAGACCTTGCAAACGTGGAAAACGAAGTCGAAGGTCTCGACCCGACCGGCTCTACCGATACGCTCCAAGTTCCGGGGACGAGTCCGGCACCGAAAAAACGTGGTCGACTCACTAGAATGCTCACGCGAACGAAATCAGATGCTTCGGACATTTCGGAGACTTCTCTGAGGATGACCCCTTCTGCCACCTCGCTCGCCAGTCAGGGCAGTGCGAAAGATGAGGCGGACAAGTACTCGCAGTCCAACGAATTTAAGGAGGCCTTGGCTACTCAGACGCCGCAGGAACTAAGGGACCAATTCTGGTCCATGGTCAAAGCTGACCATCCGGATGGTCTCCTGCTCAGATTCTTGCGTGCGAGGAAATGGGATGTGCAAAAGGCTCTGATAATGATGATTTCCACAATGCACTGGCGTGGAAAAGAGATGAACGTGGAGAAGATTATGCGTGGAGGTGAATTGGGAGCTATTCAAGATGGAGACGATCAATTCATCCTCCAGATCCGCAAAGGCAAGTCCATCATACATGGGACCGACAACGATGGTAGACCCGTCTGTATCGTTCGTTCACGATTGCACCGTCCTGCAGAACAGACTGCCCGTGTAATGGAATGCTATACGGTCTACATAATGGAGACCGCTCGGTTGATGCTTAGGGGACCTGTCGATACGGCTTCAATCATCTTCGACCTGAGCAATATTGAAGCCAAGTACATGGACCTGACACCCGTGCGCTTCATTATCAAATGCTTCGAAGCTCACTATCCAGAATCACTGGGCGTCTGCTGCATCTACGGAGCACCTTGGTTCTTCAGGCCCGTGTGGTCCGTAGTCAAGGGACTTCTCGACCCCGTGGTTGCCAACAAGATTCGCTTTGCCAACTCGACTGCCGAGTTGGAAACCTTCCTGCCGGGTTCAGATATCATCAAAGAGCTTGGCGGACCACGGGACTGGGAGTACGAGTATATCGAGCCATCACCAAACGAGAACGATTTAATGAAGGACACAGTCACAAGGGACAAGTTGCTGGCGAATCGATCCAAGCTATACGACCAATTTGAGATGTTGACGAAGAAGTGGTTCTTGCGGCAATTGGACGCCGGTGGAGTGCAGCGGAGGGAAGACTGTGCGAAGGCACTGGAACGGGACTACTGGAAGCTGGACCCCTACGTGCGAGCCAAGACCCACTACGACCGGGTGGGATACCTCGAGCCGGACGGCAAGTTCAATCCCCGGGCCACCCATGTGGAGGAAACTGCTGCAGCCGCATGATTGCATTTGAGGATTTCAAATTTAGCGTTCGCCCGCCCAAAAGAAGTTTACAACACGCGCGGGAGGCACTGAGAGTGTGGGTGCGCCATGACGAGGAACCATGAGGAATACACGCGCTCGTCAGCGTCAGTGCAAGTGCAAGAGTAAGGGAAGAAGAAAAGGTGATATAGAGCAGTGACAAAAACGGTGCGGTCTAAAGACTTCACCGTGCAGCTTATGATAATGACATGAAGAAAAGTTATGAGTGATTTGAGCAAACATAAACTGACACTGCGTCCACAGTACAGTCCATGCGCAACGAACGCGTGAAATTGCCAATTTGGAGGTTTCTTCTTGGTGGCAAGGAACGCGTGTGTAGAGGAGACCCCTGGACATGGCCACAGAGACCTACAGTAGCTTGACACATCGATCGAGGAGGCAGCAGAGCAGCCATTGAGTAGTGTTGCCGGATGGCTGCAGCGCTTCTTCATCTCTGCCCGCGAGTCTCCTCGCTTACCAAGTTCTCGCGCGCCATCAGAACTTTTGGGTAGCCCTCGAGCGCTATTTAAGGGACCATACCGTTTGCACCGTTTACACTTTACTCCCCAGCAGCAGCAGCGTTGTGGAAAGATCCGAGTCATACAGCGGACTCACTTCACTGTACTGCTGTCTCTCGAGTAGAGAATTACAGTGAAGGTCTGCACCATCACTTTACCGGACGCACGTTACAGAAGCAATCTTCACGGGCGCGAAACGACCTTTACGCGCTAGCACCTCATACTTGGAACACGGCTCCTCGGTCCTCCTCGAACGGGCCAGAAAGTCCCAGTCACGCTTCTCAAGCCTGCCCAAAATCCTATAGATTGAGCATCCTTCGCCATTCATCAACGAGTTGGACAAGGTGGGCGACGATCCGGCTCCATATCGCGTGATACCTCAGAGCCAGCAGGATCGTCCAAGATGTCAGACAATAGCATACCGACGTGGGGCGGCATTCCCTTGCGATACATCAGTCTCGTCACCCTGACCGTGCAGAACAGTGCCTTGATTCTCATCATGCATTACTCGCGCGTCATGCCAGAGTACACGAAGGAACGATACCTGGCCTCGACGGCGGTGCTCATGAACGAGGTGCTCAAGCTGGCCATTTGCATAGTCTTGTTTTACCGTGACCAGAGAAAGACACACGGACCGGACTTGACTGTCGTCCAGGTGTTTGGTGCGGCATTCACGAGGGACGCCTGGAAATTGACGATACCGGCCGCGCTATACACGGTAAGTGCAGTACTATGCTGAACATAGAAAGACGGATTGCTGACTTTTTTGCCAGCTACAAAATAATCTCCAGTACATTGCCGTGTCCAACCTCGATGCGGCGACATTCCAAGTCACCTACCAACTCAAAATCATCACGACCGCCATCTTCTCCGTCACCATGCTGCGTCGTCAACTGTCCCTGCTGAAATGGACATCACTCGTACTCTTGACGGGAGGCATAGCGCTGGTGCAGATGCCAGGCAGGACGGGCCCTGCAGAACTGAAAGCGGCCGCGACGACGGCGGACTCGAGCATGAATCGCGAGATTGGACTGCTGGCCGTGGTGTGCGCGTGCACCATTTCGGGCCTGGCGGGCGTCTACTTTGAAAAAGTGCTGAAGGGCTCGAAAAACTCGCTCTGGGCACTGAACCTCCAGCTCTCCTTCTTCTCCATCTTCCCCGCGCTCTTTGCGGGCGTGATGTGGAAGGACGGTGCGGCCATCATGGAGAAGGGCTTCTTTTATGGGTACAATCCCGTCGTGTGGGCGGCCATCGTGGCCCAGGCCGCCGGTGGACTGATTGTCGCCCTCTGCGTCGCCTATGCCGACAACATCATGAAGAACTTTGCCACTTCAGTGTCCATCCTCATCTCGGCCATCGCCTCGATCCACTTTTTCGACTTTGTCCTCACGCAAAACTTTGTCCTCGGCGCACTCGTCGTCTTGCTCGCCACATATCTCTATGGCATACCGGATCAGCCTGCCGTCACGGACCCGGCGGCGAAACCGTCGTCGAGCAAGGTGATGGAGCCCATGCACAAGACGACCGTGGTGGATGATGTCGATGATGAGGATACTGTACAGCGGGAACGATTATTATAGATAGAATGCATCATGCGAGTTGTATTTTGTCCCTCACCTTTTTTTTTGGATTATTTTTGACCTCTTCTATACTATTCTACAAAGTCTTTTTCTTTCCTTCTTAGTAAAGGTGGGATGATTGTCATCTGAAACAATCGCCGACAGTGAGCATGATGAGGGTGAGTATGAGCGGGGTGAGGAGGGTCTGGAGCGAGACCAAAGGCGGGACAAAGACGAACCCTTTGGTCTGGACTTTTGTGCCCTGTCGCTCACATGCAGCGAGCGTCTCGAGTGCGCGGTCGACGTGAAAGGCGATGGGCAGAGCGTAGCACGCGACTGGGAGCAAGAGGTAGATTGTCCTCGGGAATCGCAAGAGTAGCATCCATCCGAGCAATGCGGCGACGGCGACGGTGAATCGATAGAGCGCTTTCGTACGCACAAACCCTAACGCCGACACGAGCGTGTGTTTGTGCGCGATGCGGTCCTCCGTGATGTCGGCCGCGTGCATCATGAATATGCGCGCCAACTCGTACGCAAAACTCCACGCGAGAAAGAGACGCAGTGCCGGCCCCGTGGCATGCCATGCTTCCCCGACAGACAGGCCCCGTCGCGCGGCATGCGTACACTGCGACAGGAAACCGTACAGGACCGGACCGGGCGCAATTTCAGCACTCGAGATGATTTCCCCGCCGCCATTGTAATGTAATCGCAGCGGCGGACCGACGTACTGCTGTGCAGCCACCATGGCCGAGACGCCAAACCACAGCACGACGCCCTGTAACGAACTCCCTTCGCCCTCGAAGCGTCTCGAGGCCCATATGCACACCAATATAAACACCTGCACCGCCGCAGCGCAGTAGATTGCCACGTTACGCTCAAACGTCCCATCAATCAACATCTTGCTGCCCCCATGACTCGCCGCCCCATCCGCCCGTTCAGCCACGATCGCGTCCGCCTCATAGTCAAAGTACTCGTTCGCATAGTTGATCGAGACGTTCGTCAGCAAAACCAGACCGGTGGATAGAGTCAACGCCCAGAGGTCCAGCGTCCCGCCGTGTTGCGTGTAGTATATCGTCGAGCCCAACACGCACCACAGCGGGGCCTCTAATGTGAACGGAATCCGGCCCAACAAGTAGAGATTATACAGCGTCGAATTGTCCGCGTGACGAGACGGTCGCGAGAGTGTCGTCCCGGATGTCGATGAAGATGTCGAGTCGGACGCAGGAGTGACCGTGGAACTTTTTCGAGCACGCCTAGAAACCATGATCTCTCCCTCCCCCCTGACGGCCTCAAATTTGCTGTTCGTTGTCTCTGGGTATTCACAAAATAGAGATCGAACTGGATACAGATGGAGAAATATACCCAGGCGGTGTAGGTACGAAGGGAAAAAAGAAAGAACGAGTTTTTGTTGGGGATATCGCGCGAACGAAAATGATGACGAAAGCTCGCTAAATGACGGCCCCACATACGTCACCAGCCTCAAATTTAATTCTACGAAGGAAATGACACTTGCGCGAGATGTTGCGTCTCTCCATCTACGGACTGAGCAACAGGTACGATTGATCATGAGCCAGGATTATACTAGATGATGTTCCTACAGCGCGGTAAAGAGAAATTATGATTGACTCTATCTTGGGACGGGGACATCGCATGCAGTCTCGGTTTCGCTTGGCTTCGTACTGGCCACAGACTTGGGCGCCACTGACGGCGTCGGCGGCAGCGTCTTTGTCGTCGCAGTCGGAGTGGTCGTCGTTGTCGTGACTAGCCTTTCGCGCAGGAGGGAGCGATACTTGAGCGCGAGGATGGTAGATACCACCAATCGCTGACTCGCCAGTCCGGATCCTTGCAAACGAATCTTGGCAAAGGACTTGCCGACCGCGGTGGGGATGTAATACGCAAGGACCTCGTTGTCGCGCAGGTCCACCAATTTGAGACCGCCCTTGCCCACCATGGACGTGTGCTTCCACGCGTAATCGATGGTGAGATCCTTCTCCCTGTCCACATTCGAAAAGAGATTGCGATTGGCTGCCTTCTTCGCGGTGAAGCAGTCGACTGGAAAGAGACAATCGGGCTTGGCACGGTAAAACTTGACGGGTTCGAGTCCCTTGAGCTCAAGCACCACTTCGTTGTTGATGCGCGAGACGTATGCACTGTTGTGTGTCACCTGCTGAGACGACGACGATTGTGATGTCGGTGCAATGATTTCAATGTGGTTGGGCATATTGGATTTAGTCGCCTTGTGCAGCGTGGGTAGATCGGTGTGGTAAATGACTGCCGTCTCGCAGACGACGTCGATGAGGTCCTTTTCATTCCTGACCAATTGGAGCAACTTTTCGTCCGCCTCGTCTAGGATGAATGGCAGTGGACGCCAGTACGGATCGGGTTTGCCGCTCTTGAGCAGATCCATGGGCAGATTAGAGTCGGAGCTATATGGTGCCGTGGTATCAAAGGCATAATTCGAACTATCACCAGAGACGAAGATCTGCGAGAGTCTGTTCCGGATGTTTGTCATGTTTGGTCGCAAGCTCAATCTCGAAGCCCGGTGACCGACCGACTTTGACGTCGTCAGACTCGATATAGAGCGGCGAAAGGATGCTCTGGGATTGACCGCCAGTGGATTGAGGCATTCCTTTTCATCGGTAGCTATAGAAGTCGGCTCTGTTCCTGCTTCGGAATCTATTGGCTTCTGCTGCGGCATCGTGTTGTGTCCCTGGTCCAGCCGGGATTTTTTGCCGGTGATCAGCTCAGACTACTATCGGATTTCGAACAGGAAGCTCAAGTCGTGGCCGCGGTGTGTATCTTAACTCGCAGCTAGGGTCGGCGCTGCTAGTCACCTCTCGAGAAGTAAAGGGGAGCCTGCCTCTGTTGCGTCTCTTGGAAAGGCGGACCAGATCTACAATGGATAGTCTCTCGCCAGCCTTCATTCTCCATGGTACAGCATGGCCATGTCCTTTGAGTGCCCCTTTAAATGTCAAGCAGAGAAGTTTTTGCAGGCTATTTTAACTCAAACCGGTCTCTGAAACAGGCTAATAAATCGCATTCCAGTCGCCTGTCTACGGCGCCGCATACTTAGTGCACACACGCTAATCTACAATGTCCAACCTGCGGCAGACTCTATGGTATACATATCTCATGCTGCGTGCTTTCAGATCACACATGCTTCGACTGAGGCCGTCGTGTATGCAGCCTTTTATCGCAACAACACGATACGGCAACAGTGACAAACAGCGCCTCAGTAGTGTGTTTATAGGTACAAGATATCGAATATTCTAGGCTCCATTCGCCTGACCGGCAAGCTTCTCGATGCTACTGACGAGCTCATCGAGCGTGGCCTCGTTCTGGTTTGGTGAATTGAGCACTGCCCGGAAGAACTCGCCATGTGGCCCGGGGGCATAGTCGACCAAGAAACGGCCTTGGTGGTCCAGCGCACCAGCGATCCGCCTCGTCGTCTTTGTATTGACCGCCGAGTCTTCGCGACTGGCTTGTGGATCAGAATGGTAGTAGAAGCAGACTTGTAGACAGGGAGGTGGGTTGCTAGACACCAATGTGAATTTTGGACTCTTGGCAATCTTCGTGGCGAGGAGGCCTGCCATTTCATAGGCATGGTTGACTCGTTGCTCGTAGCCCTCCCTGCCGTACCAGTTCCAACCCAAGAACATCTTGACGGCATCAGGTCGGCGCCCACAACCCATGGTAGAGTCCCCCAAGTCGAAACCTTCGTTGTCGCCATGGAAGAGATAGCCTGCCTTGAGACTGTTTGCTCTTTGGAATATTCGAGCATCCGGCGCAAGGAGGAATGAGCACTGTAAAGGCACGCCGAGCATTTTGTGCGGGTTGATAGTGATCGAGTCTGCCAGACGACTACCTTCGAGCAAGTGCTTGTACTTATTGGAGAAAGCCACTCCACCTCCCCAGCTTCCATCGATGTGCATCCACAAGTTGTGCCTCTTACAGATTGCACTGATTTCTACGAAGGGGTCGAATGAACCAAAGACTGTCGTGCCTGCAGTGGCATTTACATAGAAAGGAGTCTTGCCGTCGGCTTTTGCCTGTACGACAGCGTTCTCTAGAGACTCTGGCTTGATCCGACCGCTGTCATCAATATCTATTGCCACCACTGAATTCCTACCTAGACCCAACATGATTGCTGCCTTTTCAACAGAGTAGTGGCCATGCTTGGAGGTAAACATGACAAACTTGTATTTGCCACAGCCATCTTCCTTGGTCTCTGGATACAGTGTCGTCCTAGCAGTGACGATGGAAAGTGTATTCGATTGCGAACCACCGGGCAGGGTCAGGCCTCCACAGTGCTCGCCGGTATAGCCAAACAATTGCGCCATTGCTTTTGAGGTTTCCAGCTCCATCAGTGTCAAGACGGGCGAGACATGAAAGACATGCCCATTCGTGTTGAGGACTGCCAGCAACAGTTCGGAGATGACGCCAATCGGATTCGTAGATGCAAAAAGCTTGTCCATAAAACCAGGATTCCATGTGTTTGCAGAGTACTTGAGAGTCTTGGCGAGTATGTCGAGCAAGGCATCCTTGCCGCATGGTTTGTCCGGACAAGATAAAGCCAACTTGGGTTTCAGGTCTTGTGCAGAGTAGTGGTCGAGTACTTTGGACTCTGTATGGTCTGCCTGTGCAATCCAAGGTAGGAATTGTCCCTGAAAGGAAGTCAAGAGCTCTTGCAATTCGTCAGCCGTGGCCCGGGCATCTGTCGAGGCTGTATTCATGTCGGGCAAAGGAATGAGATTATACGAGCCTCAAATTCGAAGGATTGTGTCTGTGCAAGAAAAGGCACTCCAAATGAGATGAGAGCAAGCCAGTATGAAATATACAATTACCTACGATGTCAGAAAAGGGAAAAGTGCAGCAGAAGCGCTGATGAAATGCTCTCCACAAAAGGCGCCACCCTCTGCTCCACGGGAGATCGCTCTGGAGTCCGGTTTGGCTTGATATGGGGTCGAATCCATGGATTCATCCAACACATCCGGAACAAGGACACACGACGTTGTACATGGGAATGTAAAAGATTGCCCATTAAGATACACTTGCACTAAATTCCCGCTCCAGATAGATCCGCCCCCTTTTCTCTACTGTACCTAGCTCACCACGCCAATCCATGCTCAAACTTACATGATAATCTGCGGTGTCTCCACGTTCGCGCCAATCGTCTTGTGTGGCAGCACTGAACCTCCATTCTGTCATGGTTAGTATTCTGGCTTGGTTCACGACCGCGGAATGAGAAGGCTTACCATGTAAACTTCGTCCTTGACAGTGACATCGTCCCCAAGCACACAAATGTTTTCGAGTCGAGACCACCGGCCGAGAGTCGAATTCCAGCCTACAATGGAAGACTTGACCCAGGCGTGATCCTTGACAGTGGATCCGTCAAGCAGCACGCATCGCTGCAGACGCACTCCATCGCCGACACGCACGTTCGGTCCAATCACTACATTGGGTCCGATCCTGCAGTTCTTTCCAATCGTGGCTGATGGATCAACCAAGACGTTGCCGCCATAGACGAAAGACTCTTTCGAGAGCTTGTCTGCGGCACGTTTCGACAGGGAAGTGAGGTAGAGACAAGTGCCCGAGAGGAAGTCCTTTGGCTGGCCGACGTCCATCCAAAAGCCTTCGAGATCGAAGGTGTGTAATTGTGAATCAGCGACCATGGCCGGGAAAGTCTCCTTTTCGATAGAGGTTGGTCTGGCTTCGATTCTATTCAGGACGGAAGGGTTGAAGATGTAGATACCAGCGTTGATCCTGTTGCCAACGAATTCCACCGGCTTCTCCACGAAACGATCAATGACGGTAGAGTCGGCCTTGTGCACCACGACTCCATACTTTGAAGGTTCGTCCACCTTGGTGACGATGATTGTACCTTCGCATCCATGGTCTTGATGGAAGCTAGCCAATTTGCGGAATGGATAGTCACAAATGACATCGGAATTGAGCACGAAGAAAGGACTGTCGTCCTTGCCTAGAATTTCTCGTGCGAGCGCCAGGGGTCCTGCAGTGCCCAGAGGTTCAGTTTCGACGCTGAACGTGATCTTGACGTTGTATCTCTCCTCGAACTTCTTGAGTGCTGCAACCATGATTTCAGGTCTGTAGTTGACTGCAAGAACGATATCTGTGACACCAGCCTCGGCGAGAGCTTCTACTTGATGTTCGATCATTGGTTTGTTGCCAAACTCGACCAAAGGCTTCGGCAAGGTCAAGGTAAGCGGCCTGAGACGGGTACCAAACCCTCCACTGCATGTCGTGAGCAGACTGTCAGTGAATACACTGTGAGCAGACTCACACTAAAATCAGAGCCTTCATCTTTGTATATTAACGAGCGTGAATCGGTATGTGTTGCTCAGTAGAACTGACTGAGAAGGGAATGATGCGATGCACAAATGGTCTCGCACGGAAGAATATGGTTTGGACAGGCTGAGCTATCAGAAAGACCTGTTCGGAGACTTATTGTGATGGTTGTGTATGCAGAATGGAAGAACGCAGGACAAGGTGCGAGGAGAGGAGAGCGGAGGGGCCAGCTTGGCAGTAGGAGAAAGACTGGGGCTTGTGAAAGCATCTCGCCCGCTAGAAGAAGCAGGAAGATGCACATGCTCCCGCTCTTTCCCTTTTGGGCAGCTCGTGCAGCAAGCCGCTGCACGCAAGGGGCTGCTTCTCATTGGACCGGTGGCCGGGGGCTACCCACCTGGGCACATCCCTTGCATGGAAGCTCCCAACTCAGGAAAAACACGCGGCAAGTTCTGTTGCCATTTTTAGCATTTCACTTCTTCTGCTGTGCTTAGACATCAGCTCGTGAGCCGCAAGTCAACTTTGCCTGCCGTCCACGCAACTAACTCATCATCCAGTGTTGTGTGCCTGGGCGTCCTCAGCTACAGCTGGCTATGGCTAGTAGTCGTTCGTTTAAGCTTTCATACCTCTTAAGCACCGGCCAGCCATACAATGCCGGCCATTCAAGTCGTGCATTTCCTGCTGCTCGCTATCCTTGTCTTCTTGCTACGAAGATTCGTGAACATGCCGTGTCTTATTGTTTATTGCCTGCCTTATACCGACTTGAAAGCTCCAGAGTCACCAGACGTAAAATGAACTTTGATTGCGCGCTGTCCGAAGATCCTTCCACATCTCATTTTGTCTTCAACATACAGTCTCTTGCAAGCTTATCAAAACCCAGCGTGATTGTTCTCTGTTACACAGTAGGCATTAGCAAGCATTGTCCGGCCTCTATGTAGCTTCTTTAAATACAAAATTGTGGGTGCTCAGCGAGGACTGATGCAGCCGTCAATACCATTGCACAGTGTAGTCGTTGAACTACCGAGCCCTCTAGCAAGCTTGGGACAAAAGCTCCCGCATTATTCAGAGGACCACGTCACACTGTGTTCCTTTTCGATCACGCAGCACAAAGCTGCGCAACTTGAGCATTTTAAGTATGCTCTGTGCATCAGTGTCGCGCAACAATGAATTGAGTGCTGCCGCGTAGTGGCCAATTTGCATAGCCACAACTTTGAGTCTTGGTGGGTCACAAGAAGAGAGCACTAATCGGCACTGACCATTCTTTCCGATTCTGGTTTCCACGAACCCTCGAAATCGTGCTTGACCATTGCGTGTTCATCTGTAAAATCCTGAGATCCCATATGACCCTGTCCGGGCGAGAAGCCAGTAATGGGCAGTACGACAATGTCGCGAATCAGTCGTGCCTCTGTCATGCCTGTCAAATTTTTCCAACTATACTCCTCGAGCATTGGGCCTGATGCAGCTTCTGTCTGATAAGCATTCATGTAGCGGAAGATTGCATCAGTCCACATTGCTGGTCCAGTCCATTCGACTATACTCTCAAGACCATCACTTGTGAGTGTATTGGCATGCTTCATGGTCATGGTCTTCTCGACCAGGTGTGTGATGACCTCAATAAGTGCCGGGTGACCAGGTTTTGACCTCATTGTCCATTGACAAAATTGTACACGACGAGAATACCATTGAGCCCAATCAGGTCGATCCGGATCAGCCTCAATACCAATAATGAGTCCGTACTTCTCGGACACCAAGTCCTTCGGTACCCATTCCCATGCTGGACGAATGACCTGTGTATCGATATCTGAGTAGATTCCACCACGAGCGAATAGAATCAGGTATCGGAAAAAATCAGCTTTGAGGATTGCTTTTGGCAAAGCATCATATGCTTCACAGACCTCAGGTATATCAGCATAGAGGTGGTGAATAAGTCGAGAAGCAATATCATCAGTTATGACCTGAAGGGTCAGTACAAATCATCCTCAATCATCTCACCCCACACAGGATATGATTCGAGGCACTGCATGTAAACTCACTTCGTGTATGTAACCAGGATGGTGTTCTGTCCAGGATGCTTCTGGCTCCCTAAATTGAAAGTCTGGGTCTGTAGGAGTTGATTTCCACGTTTGCCAAATGAACCCAGGGAAGACGGAATCAACATTATAGGGAAATGCATTTGCCAGCCGGTCTCCTAATGTCTGCCTATCTGAACCTTCACCATTCGCGTTCTGGGTCGTTTTATCGCTTGTCTTCCCATTCGTTTTCCTGTCTGTATTGACGATGGCTCGTATGGGCGTAGCGATGGCGTCTGCTTTGGTATTGGTCGCCTTTACACTTTTGTCTTTTGCAATGCCATCAATTATGGGGGTTTCCACAGAGCTAGGATAGAACACATAAAGCAAGAAGAGGACCAAGGTCGATGCCACAACAAACCGGATGAATCGTGGCATGATCGAAGCCTGTCAGTCAGGGCTTGAGTCGAAAGTTATTGACAATGGTCAGATTGGTAGCCAAATCTTCGGAATTTGTCCCTCATTCGCTAAGGAGCTGCGCCATGTGCGTCCTCGGTGTGATAGATGCGGTTCTGCTTTCGCGGTCAGATTGTTTTAGCACGAAAGCAGACGGAAGGACTAACTGTGCTGCATTGGCGGGTATGTACAGACGTCCCTATTGCTACACAAGGCAATCGAGGTTGCTGCAGGAGGGTGTGCCGTACGTACTGGCACAAGGATGAACAGCATGCAATGCCAAGGTTTGCATATTCCATCCCATACACGAGATTCAAGGTTGCCTCCCTGCCCAGTTGCTTGTGGCCCGATACTCAGCCGCACCTGGGCAGGCACCTGGGCAGAGCTCGCGGGCACACGCTGCCCGCTGTGGCTTCAGCCAGGCAGCCCAGCTGCCCAGCTGGTTCCAAAGGTTTCCAAAGCAGCACGGAATTGCATTGAGGACGGGCGTACCACATTCTCATGCATATGCGTATACATGCATAAGGTATGTCCATGCCATATATGGCTGTGTGTAAGTCATACATCTCGCTCGCAAGTGATGAACGAAAGCAGTGATCCAGAAACGAGGGATCATTCAAAGCTACAGACATCGGATAGCCTAAGATTGCCTTGAAAGACAAGAAAGTATCCTGGACTGAAAACAAGGTACCGCTCGAGAGATGCCTTAAGCGGCTGATATACGATTGCGAGATCGTGCTCATTCGTGCTCATTTCGAGGCAGTCTTGATTACATGTGAACTGTAAATAGGTAGAAGGAGCTCGAGGAACAAGGATGCGCATTTCCAGTTCTGGAAACTGCCTTTAGCGCGGGAGTCAAGATCAATATTAATCAATGTTGGAGCAGGGATCTGCACGTGAATTAGATCATCTTTCGCGCGCGCGTTAAGGTTGTGTGCAATTGTCCTTTCCACACCTTGCGACCCCATGATTTGCCGTTGACTCCAGGACGTACATAGATCCTCGCAGGAGAACTATGTAGGTCAACGACGCTGCACTCCATATCAGAGGTGTATCGAGATGCCATCGCTGTGCAGCTGATGCTTAGAGAAGCCGAGTCTTGTGTTCGAAGATTAGGACCACAACCCAGAGGCATTGCAATCATGTACCCCACTAGTGCGACAAGCTTCGCAGGTCAGCTCAAAGCAACAATCTGATTTGGGAAATCTCAGCAGTCTGTCAGAGAGCCATAAGCTTCATTCAGGATGTCACAGGCCAAGGTTGTTCCATGGATATATGACCTGGTTCTGTGGTCCCTAAGCAGTAGGTTGTCTACGAAATTCGAATTAACCATGCTCACGAACTCAGTGCTCATTGACCTCTTCTTTCGCGAAGTCAAGACCAGAGGATCGTATAGAGTACCAAGACGCAGTGCTGTGATATTCGTCGCAGCCCCTCATGCAAATCAGGTGATATTTTATTCTCTCCAATGGCCAATCGCTAATTTGGTAGTTCGTCGATCCTCTTCTGCTGATGCGCCAACTACGACTCGAAGCTGGACGACGAATCTCTTTTCTGATTGCGGAAAAATCTATGCGACGAAAATTCATCGGCACCGTCGCTGCTGCTATGGGCGGGATATCTGTTAGTCGAGCGCAAGACCTGCAAGTAAAAGGTTCAGGTGTAGTCTATCTTGAGGACAGGATGAATCCATTCTCTCTGTCTGGCCGGGACACAAAGTTTATGACATCGACAAAGCCTGGATATCTGATCGTGTTGCCGGGTGAGACGACAGGCTCTGCTGAGATAGCGAGCATAGAGAGTGACACTCAGTTGACGCTTAAACGAGAGTTCAAGGGGCTCAAGGCTCTGGAATGTCTCACGAACGAAGCAGGTTCTGCATACAACATTGCTCCGAAAGTGGATCAGAGTGCCGTCTACAACGAAGTGTTTCAAAGACTCGATGAGGGAGGTTGTGTTGGAATTTTTCCTGAGGGAGGTTCGCACGATCGCACCGAGCTACTACCACTCAAAGCCGGTGTAGCCATCATGGCGCTCGGTGCCATGGTTAGGAATCCCAATTGCGACCTGAAAATCGTACCTTGTGGCATGAATTACTTCCATGCCCATAAATTTCGATCAAGGGCGGTGATTGAATTTGGTAAGCCGCTAGAAATCCCCGAACGACTGGTCAAGTTGTATACAGACCATGACACAAAGCGTGAAGCCACACGAGAGCTGCTCGATATGATTTATGATGCTCTTGCTAGTGTCACAGTTCAGGTGCCAGACTATGAAACGCTTATGGTTATTCAAGCAGGAAGACGGTTGTATAAGCCAGCACACAAAAAACTTCCATTACAAAGCGTGGTCGAATTAAATCGACGTTTCATCACAGGCTACAAGCATTTCAAGGATGATCCAAGAGTCATGAAGATAAAAGCAGACGTGCTGAAGTACAATCGAGATCTCTCCCTCATGGGCATCAAAGACCATCAACTCACAAATATAAAGCTGTCTTCGGGACAAGTGCTTGGACTTTTAGTGTACCGTTCTTTGAAATTGTCACTTCTCGCACTGGGATCTCTCCCGGGTGTTGTACTTTTTGCACCAATTTTCTATATGAGCAAGGTCATATCTATTCGTCGTGCGAAGGAGGCAAAAGCGGGCAGCAGTGTCAAGATCGAAGCACGAGATGTCCTCGCGACCTGGAAGCTTCTCGTGGCTATGGTACTCTCGCCTCTCTTGTACATCTTCTACTCTTTCGCAGGATCCTATTTGGTGGACTTTCTCATAGACTACTTTCAGTGTCAGCCTGGTCTGCTTCGTCGTTATCAGGGATCCTGGTGGATATTCGCTGGACTGCTGGTACTTGTGCCGATGATAACCTATTCTGCCCTTCGATTTGGGGAGATTGGGGTTGACATCTACAAATCACTAAAACCCTTGCGTATAGCAGTCTTGAACAGTGATATTCTCGATGATCTCAGGGACAGGAGAGAGATCATCGCAGAAGAGCTCACTGGTCTGATCAATACCCTTGGACCGGAGATATTTAGCGACTTCGATTCTTCCAGAGTCGTTGCCATGCCTGAATACATGGTTGAAGTAGCCAACACGCGATCACGGTCAAATAGTACCATGTCTGATCAGAGAGGCGGCTTCGATACCCCATCGTTGACATCTCTTTCTCCGAATTCCTCCGGTGCTCTTTCCCCCACCATGGATCATTCCGCGCAGCTTTCTAATCCTTTCATTTCCACTGCTCCAGTGTCTCGACGTTCGTACTCGCGATCGCACTCACGTCAGCCAAGTCACAGTGGTGGTATCACGGCTGTGCAGATGTCTGGTCTGAAATCTGACGATGGTGGCACAGACCTGGGAATCGTGTCCGAGAAAATCAAAGCAGAACTAAATTCTAGGATGTTGAGGCGGCGGTCAGAACATTTGCAACGCACAAGGAGCAAATTGAGCAATCTCGGCGCCTCTAGTACAAGCTTTGCCGACGATGGACCAGCTGCAGACGAGCAAGCAAATAGAACCAAGATTCTCTGATGGCTAGCATTCGCAATTTGGCGATCTATCCAGTCACAAAGCGTATGGCAGTATCTCTAGCACAAGCGAAGGTATTCGTAAATATAACATAATAGAGGCGTCTTCGTTCGCTGGTCCAATTCTGACTCTGTACTTTGTGACGGTTACGGTCTAGCTAATCAATAGCCAGGAGACGCGATGGAAGGCACTTATGGACCCTTCAATTCCAGACCATGCAGCAGCCATTGCAGTTGGCAGACGATCACTCTGATCAACCCGAGAAGAGCTCAGGGCTGTTCGGTGCAGTCCAGTGTTGTCTCGCAAAGGAAATAGCACACTGTCGTACTAACAGCATAAGCTGGACTAAGGTCACAGCGGCGAAGAGCCCGACGTCCCGTTCATCTGACATTGTAACAGCTTGAACGCTCCAGCAATGTCAGCAATGACACAGGTCTTCTACAGTGGTAGTCTCAGATTTTCTTGCTAACATGATAGGTCCACAGAACCACAACACAAACTCAAGTCACTACGAAGGTATGTCATGTGCCCGAAGAGTATCTAAAAGAGTATTGAAACGCAAGCTTTCACAGGAACTCGTTCAGACGATGCTCAGCGCGTCAATCGGATGCATTGCATATCTGAGAGGTATATTTCCAGATGATACCTTCTTCGAGGAACGATACAATGCTACTACAAGCAAGTGCGGCCCGAAGGCGAACTCAAGCAGACTGGACGGTGGTCAGCGAGTCATGATGTTGCAGAGAGACCATTCTCCGGGAGCGGCTGAACTGTTGGACTATCTGGTGATACGGTCCCGAGGCAGTGCAGCGCATAACTTATTAGTGTACAGGAGCACGGCGTGTATGACGCATTGCGGAGACAATATCTGATGTCTGTTGTCTTCAGCATCTCTGTCGACCCGAGGCACACAAGCAATGTTCACGAGGCTTATACATTTCAGTTCGCATACAGAGCTAACGCGAGTCCAACGATTGTCGTGTCGGACAAGAATCGTGGCAAATCTACCACCGCAATGCCACTAGATACAGCAAAACGGAGTATGCAATTACTCTTCCGCCAGCTCATTGCAATGACACAAAGTTTGTCTCCACTACCAGAAGACGCGAACAAATTCATTGCGCTGCGATTATTCTTCAATGACAAAACACCCGAAACTTACCAACCTCCAGGTTTTCGTGCTGCCTCGGACCGAGAAGCTGCCAAATTCGTGACTCGCTATGAGAAAGATCGTCCCCATGACCAGGAGATAGGCTCGATCGACACTGGTTTCCATGCTTGTACACTGAGAATTACTACTATTGGTGACCTCGATGACGAATCTAGTGGTCGAGCGCCAGAAATCAGAGTATGGGACGCTGAACACAACGCCAAACTTGACTGCACACAGAATATGCTGAACAAGAATGCTGGTCAATTTCTGCAGATGTCACAGATGAGCTGTTCAGACGACGAGCCGCGCAATGTTACCACATGTGCACAAGCTCAACAACAACAGGGAGCTGATAGCATCATGGTCGAAAACGAGCCAGATCAAGATTCGCTCATCCCTACACAGATTCTGGAAGAATCCCAGAATCATGTTGAAGGATCAACTCATAGAGAGACAAGGTCACACACGCGTAATCGGAACACGCTAACAACGAAAGACAATGATACCCCCAAGTCTCAAACCCAGACCAGCATAAGAAGTTCGCAAGACGGTATCAAAGCGTTAGATTCGACATACAACAAACTTAGCATACGTCAAGCGTCTAAATCCGAAGCGTTCGAAGATCCACACAGGCCTCGGCCTGCGCCTGGCTCATCGGCCACAGAACCGCATAGAACTCAAAAGGATCAATCACAGAACAGCTCGGAGGAAGTAATCACTTGTGAGTGTGGAGATCCTTCTGAAGATGGTCTTATGATTGAATGTGATCATTGTCATGGTTGGTCACACTTGCCGTGCTACGTAAGAAGATTCCGCGTTTCCGAGGCCTAGTTTGACCGCACAAGGGATACATGCACAATGCCATTGACCAGCAATATGTTCATAAATGTTATACATGTTTGATCAAGGACTGCGCAGACCTGGAAAGTATCCGCTCCTTGGCCATCGTACGACGAGCTCTACATAAGATTTGGCTCGATGGCTACGATTGCAGCTCAACGCGAGAGTTCGGAGACTCTATCGGAGTCAAGGACTTACAAACTGCTGCAAGCATATTACAGCAGCTCGTACGAGAAAAGTGGATAGCACCATGGAAACCTAAATCATTGTCGAGAAACGCTAGGTCGCACAAGAAACGACCCACGTATACTGTCTTGCGCTCAACAGAAAATGAACAACGTCTAGCAAAGGAATACTTTGACCCAGGTTTAGGTCTGGAGAAGTACAGAAGTCTGCGTAAACAAGCTTCCGTTGTGAGGCTTGGCTCCGTAGTGAACGCAGCACATGCAGGAAAGCAAGTCTATGCCAACGCCGGCGAAGGTGTTGTAGCAACACTCGACTCTCAGACGACCAAGGAACAGACCAAGAATCTAACGGAGACCATGGCGAAAAAATTTATCACGCAGGGATCTTGCTGCGACATTGTACATGCGACCCCTGATACGAGGATAGACTCCTTCAGAAGGAAGAGATCTGCGGAGTCGTTGAGGGACAATGCGCACAAAACTGTTACAACTGAGTCACAGGCGCGTATCAGTGCACAATCGATTGCGACGACTGACGACGAGATGGACGAAGACCTGTCCCTATCCAAGGAAAATATTACTCAATCTAAAGCTGATCTAGCTCGGTCGAGACATGGTGAAGGGCCTCGACCAAAGAAACGTGTCAAGGTTTCGATCGTCAACAAACCGGTAGTGTCGTATGCCTTTGACACGATGAGCAATTAGCGCAATTTTTGCGTAGTAGCAGTCATATCCGCTGCGGCGTAGTGACAATTTATCTTGCGAAATGGCAGTAATTGATGCCGACAATATATTCGTCAGATCACCCACTAGTATAGAAATCATCAATCTTCGAAGCGGAACGATCGAGTCGTCTGATCGATGTTGCCACCCTTGTAGCTGCCCCTCTTCTTCTTGTTCTTTTCCTTGGTGAAGCCTTTACCCCTGGTCTTCAGCAGGTCCGCGGAAGCTTTAGCGCCAAACTCATTGTCCGGACCGACATATGCGTTGGTCTTGAGGGCTTCATTGGCATACTCAATCTTTGACATGTCGATGCGGGAAAAGGGCACGTTGGTGGTACGTCCCGAGGCTTTCGTCACCGTGACCAATTGTGAGCCTCCGTCCTCCAACTTGATTTTCTTGCTTGGTTTCGTGGCTTGGATGGGCTCGATGGAGACGATCGGGTCAGGCTTGATATGGACTTTTTTGTCTGCGGCGGAGGAGTCGTCAGAGTCACTGTTTGATGACTCGTCGCGTGCTCTCTTCTTGTTCGCAGACTTGCTCTCTGATGAGGACGAAGAAGCGTCACTGTCGGACTCGGAGTCGCTGCTGGAAGAGTCATCGCTGGAACTACTGGATGACTCGGACGATGAACTGTCACTGTCGTCTGATGAGGAAGAATCACGCGAGCTTATGTCTGATGAGTCGCTCGAGGATGATGACGAAGAAGAGTCGGACGACGACGACGACGAAGATGAGTCGGATGAGCTGTCTGGCAATGGAATATTGGCTGCCTTTTCCGTCAATGCTACCAGGGTGTCAGAAGACTGCGTAGATGTTTCAGATTCGTCGTCGCTCTCACTTTCAGAGTCGGATGGTTCGGATTTGGCAGCCGTGTCTAATTCGCTGCCACTGGCTTCTGAGTCTGAAGCCGATGACGATGATGAGGAAGAATTTGATGATGACGACGAAGAGGAGGAAGAGGAGGATGAGGATGAAGAACTGGATGAAGTCGAAGAGGCCGAAGTATCAGAATCACTGTCGGATTCTGCATTAACCATTTCTTCGTCTGAGTCGGAATCGCTACTCTCGTCGTCGCTTTCCGATCCGCTGTCATCTGATTCTGAATCAGCTACTGAGGATTAGATCGAAGCTTCTAGTGACAGTGGACTCTTGACATACACTCTGCAGCAAACCACTCGTTCTCCTTCAGCGCCGAGGCATTAGCGGTTCTGAATGATGAGAGGACGCCTAGCAAGGGATGTGTGGGCTTTCGTAGAACCTCCTCTCTGGTCGCAATGTTGGTGAGAAGTGCTTGTGCTAGCAAACTCTCGGCTGCCTCTGCTAGATTCGACTTTAGCAGGAAATCATGGATATACGACAGTGCGATCTTTCGCTGCTCTTTCTCGCTTGGCATGACTGTCGCTTTCCTTGTGAAATAGCTGGGCAAATGGCATATCCTGCAAAACTCAATTTTTATGTAGTCGACAGTACGTAGCCTGGAGTTGCGTCGCTCACAAGACAAGAAAAGGTTTTGTGGCTGCGGGAGTGCATGAACGCGCCACACGGGTGGCAGATGTGCATCTCGAAGTCTTCCATCTGAATTTCCCGTTTTGTTTTGAGGTCGCGTGGGTCAATATCATTACACAGAATCCAGCTGCAGTGACGATACCAGGTTTGGCTACACATAGAACGGTACAAAAGTAGGAAGATTCAGTCGGAGCATGTCACTGGTAGGGACAGGCTTATCAATTTGACTGCGAAGCACAAGAAGACATCAACTGCATTCGGTTCATTACATCTCGAGCTTCAGCATATTGGATCTAGCATGGACGACCAGGAGGTCGTGCCCATAGCACAATTATCTGGCTTTGCTGCGTACTTTCCTTTACCATTCCGGATACTGTTGGTGGTTTCTCTGGGACTTTTCCTCTTCAGCACCAACATCACACTTCTTGTGCGCGCAGGAATAGATGTGGAAGCTCTGCTTTTTCCATCCTCACATTCGACCTCTTTAAGCAAGCAGAGCAATTCACTGGCACGACCGCTATATGCCGTGGCACTAAGTCTAATCTGTATCAGCACATTTGGAATCACGGCTTTCTGGAGTCTGACCCAAAATTCTACATCGACTGTACTAGATCACCGCTGGCTTCCGTGTCTCTTGTTCTTGGGAAGCTTTGCAGTCTTGTTCAGTCCTGTCAGATTGTACGCTCAAGAACGCTATCACTTCCTGCATGTACTTCGGAGAGTTCTTGTGGGCGGTCTTGATACTACCGATCGTTTCTTGGACGTCATTGTAACAGATATCCTGACATCGTATGCTAAAGTATTTGGGGACTCCATCACGACCTTTTGTCTGCTCTTGAGCTCGGCCGACTCGTCTTACAGCGAAGCCAAGGATCTATGCACGAGAAATGCCTTAGTTCCTTTCGCCATTGCAGCCCCTTATGCCATGAGGTTCCGGCAATGCTTGATTGATTATCGCCGGACCGGTGGCACAACGCACCTCGCCAATGCTCTCAAGTACAGCACGGCCTTTCCAGTCATACTGATCTCCATGCTGCAATTGCGACGATCCGGAGGCGAAGTAGGGACACCCAACACATCTTATATCAGTGATGGGCACCTCTATGGACTGTGGGTGCTGTCGTGCTTGGTCAACACGCTATATTCGTTCTGGTGGGATGTCACGAAAGATTGGGATCTGACGCTGATGACACCATCTACAAAACTACGTACGACAGATGGTTTCGTTCTCGAACAGACGGAGCAGCACCATTTCGGTTTGCGAACGCATTTAACCTTCTCGCCTCGATTTTATTGGCTCGCCATAGTGGCTGATCTGTTGTTAAGGATGCTCTGGTCTCTCAAACTCTCACCACATCTGCACGGATTGGTGGAGTATGAATCTGGCATCTTTCTGATGGAGTGCTTGGAAGTCTTCAGGAGATGGATGTGGATCTTCCTGCGCATAGAGTGCGAGCATCATAGGACAAACAACAATGAAGGCGGGATCGCCCTCACCGAGCTGGGAGGTGTAGCGTTCACAAACGGGTCACTAGGAAAATTGGTTCAGGACTAGATAGAATGCACCTGCATGGCTTTGCATATAATGAATAATTAGGTAAATGGAAGAGATTCCAAACGCGTCTTCCCGATGCAGGCGTGTACATTAAGTAGAGCTGCAGCAGCAGGACATATATCGATGTTGCCACGAGCGAGTGCAGGGTGGCGACGGAGGCAGAGCCGGAGATGAAGTGAATCTTATCTTGTGGCCGACCACGGAGTGCCCAGGATCTGCCGCTGATTGGCTGAGGGCAGCACGGGATAGCTGATACGAAAAAGGAGGCAAGCTGCAATCGATCGGGAAGCCGACGTCTCCCGAGGACCGATGATGCTGCTGCTGCTGTCAGTCATTTCCTTGGCTGAGTTGAGTCTCGACAATTCATATGTCTGTGAAGAGCTTGCTTCGTATCTACTGTCGTAACATTCACTAGAAGTTATCACAAATCACATCATGTCGACATCTCTGGATCAGTTGAAACAGTTCACCACCACTGTCGCAGACTCTGGTGACTTTGAGTCCATTGCAAAGTACAAGCCTCAAGATGCTACCACCAACCCGTCGTTGATCCTTGCTGCCGCCAAGAAGGAGGCGTATGGCAAACTTATCGACGCAGCCATCGCCTACGGTAAAGAGCATGGCAAGGACTCTGATGACAAGGTCGACGCTGCTCTTGACAGACTCCTGGTAGAGTTTGGAAAGGAGATTCTCAAGATTGTGCCTGGTCGAGTCTCGACTGAGGTGGATGCCCGATTTTCATTCTCCACTGAGGACACTCTGACAAAAGCACGACACATTATCGATCTGTACAAGGAGCTCGGAATCTCAAAGGACCGAGTTCTCATCAAGATTGCATCTACCTGGGAAGGTATCAAGGCTGCCGAGATTCTCGAGAAGGAAGGTATCCACTGTAACTTGACCCTCCTGTTCTCCATCGAGCAGGCCATTGCTTGTGCAGAGGCCAAGATCACACTCATTTCACCATTTGTCGGACGAATCATGGATTACTACAAGGCCAAGGAGGGCAAGACTTACACTGGTGCCGAAGACCCGGGTGTCAAGTCTGTCACCACTATCTACAACTACTACAAACAGCATGGCTACAAGACCGTCGTCATGGGAGCTTCCTTCCGAAACGTCGGCGAGATTACCGAGCTTGCCGGTTGTGACTTCCTGACCATTGCCCCATCACTCTTGGAAGAGCTCATGAACTCTGACGCCAAGGTCGAGAAGAAGCTTGACGCATCGAACATTTCTCAGAAGATGGAGAAAATGTCGTACATCAACGAGGAATCAAAGTTCAGATTTGACTTCAACAACAACCCGAGTAAGCATTTCAATTTGTTCAGTGCAGAAACACTAATTTTGATCAGTGGCTGTCGAGAAGCTCAGTACTGGTATCGCTGCATTCGCTAAGGATGCTGCCATCCTGAAGGACATTATCGCCAAGAAGATGGGTGTCGAGGTTTCACAATCATAAGCAGTTTAGAACTCGTAAGAAGTGATGATTACATTGTGACAACGACGACGAGAGTGTGTGTTCACGAATTTGCTGTGCTCTAAATTTGCTTCTGCACTACATGTGCTTGTGATGGTCGTACGCCATGACGGAAATATGCTTTTCATCTACAAACCAACAAACAAGTCCAAAAATTGACAACTTGCCTTTTGCCAATTCTGGCTCGAAAATTGAGCTAGTCATGTTGACGAGCCGGCTAGGAACGGCATGTCGAGCATAGCACTCTTGTTCTCGCACCACATCCTCTCGTCAAAGAAGATTTCAGCGATCCAGAAATTGAGTGTGAGGAATGACTTGACGACACTACTGAAAGTGGGCAAACCGGGTCTCATTATACTGGAGGGCGCATCGGACGCCGTACATTCCACTTCTTCCACCATTCTCGTACGTCCTTATCCCCCTAGATTGCTAGAATTCGAGTTGCGATTGGGCTAATGCTTTGGCTGGGTAGAGGATGAAGTGGCAGTACATTGTCCTCCGCAACACAATCACCATACCACCATCACCACCACCCGCTATCCCCATGGATTCACGGACAACGATGACTGGCTTGCGTGGTCAATTAGGGTCGGGGTGTACCGTGGTGGAAAAGATGAGTGTCGTGGGAGGACTCATGCGTTCTGCAGGCCACGAAGCATTCTACAAAGACGCAATGGAGAAATAGGACATCGAAAGTTATGCATGAGATATCATGGTTATTCATTACTACTAGAAATACAAGCCGTCATTTGTCCTTCGATGGTGTTGATCAAGAAAAGAGATGAGAATTTACGACGAGGTGGCAGTGAATTCGTCCTCATCGCCAGGCTCAGCGTACGATCCAGTCTGCTTTCCCCTGGTACCGACCTCGGACTCGTCGCTGATGATGTTGTCCTGCGAGATGGCCTCCTTGTCGTCACGGTCCATCGTCGCCTCAGAGTCGTCCAGCTCCTGAGGTGGGTCATTCACCTGGTTGTCGTCGACCACTGGCACTGGGCCGTCATCTCGACCGGTGGTGGCTCCTACAATAGTGTTAGTCATGGAATTCCGACGAAACATCAATCAAGAATAACATACCCTTAGTAACGCTTTGCTCGGAAAATTCTTCAGACATGTTCGTATATGGTTTGATTTTGTCCCAAGAGTGGTTATTACTGGGGATTGTTATATAATACTGTGTCGAGGAGTGATTACGTCACGACATGAGTGAGCGCGTCATTAATGCATTTGTGGTGTGGAGAATAACCGCGACGAGTTTTTCGTGGCAGATCTGACACATGCGCCGCAAGGAATGTTAACTCGTGTCAATCGATATATGGTTATACATTGTTGTACAAATGAATGAATCATACAGTATCTGACATTAAGTAATCCTTACAACTGCAGAGACCCTAGTGTGACCGTTTGCACTTCACCTACAGCACCATAGTTTGTGTATCGAACGTGCCGTCCATAGATTGCTAGCAAAGTTAAAATGAAATCTGCCTGGTGGCTGGATATTGGATCTTACATCATGATAAACGCCAAATAATGGATCTACAGGTCTCACAAGACGGACTCCATCTGTCACGTCCCGCTTTGAGCCAGCATTCCTGGACAGATCATAGTCCAGTTCGGGCGCACAATCAGAAAACCTTCGTGGTGAGGTGCTTTGACTTGTCTTCCGCCGGTCGCCACGAATTTTGTTTTCCTGGATCTTGTCTTCAAACCCTTGGATGAAAGACTTCACTTTGCCCGCTCCTGTACGTGCATGAGAAGTCTTTCCCGCTTCGTTCGTTCTTGCATTAGATGGTTCCACTTGTTGATTACACTGCCACGGTCTTGTGTGGCACTGCTTGTGATCGTTCATATCAGCTATGTGGTGCCCTCCTGAAGCGTCGAATGTGTCCCGATGTATCTGAGCCAGTGCATTTTGTGACAGCTCGCCAAGAGCAGGACGCGCAGATGAATTCTTCGATTTGCATCGACGAGACAGAGACTTTGTGACCCATGCGGAAGAGCTTCGACTTTCGCCATTAAGTTGCTCCTTTTCGCTCCGGTCATGGAAAGAGTTGTCAGACGACCAGTCATTCAACGTTCTCTCACGCATATCAGCTGATGCCGTCCGATCTCGTCTGTGCTGTAGAGCTCGATGAATCGATTCACGAGCGTTGTTGCCGCGAGACGTGCTGATTGCTGCCGTCTCTGTCTTCATTGCATCATCGACTGCCGATGACTCTGCCGTAGTAGTAGTAGTAGTAGTAGTAGTAGCAGCGCCGTAATCGTCCGACTCATTGACATTTCGTGTAGCACAAGGATGCTCTACAAGAACGGCAGATTCGTCGCAAAAGTCGTGCAGCTGAACTCGACTGACCTTACGATAATTGTACTCTCTTGTCTCGTGCACTTCAGCGACGTCAGACTCCGGGAAGGTACCATGCACGGGGAAGTCGTGACGATGATCCTGTCTGTCTAGAGCATGGACTGAGCTACACTTCGACGACCGGCGACCATCCTGCGGTGACCATGGATTTGACTCATCAACATGAGATTGTGCAATATTTTCGTGCGCAAAGTCGTGCTCGGCACCGAATTCCCCGGGCATTGACCACGACATCTCAGGCGGTGCGGTCGTTTCGTTCTGAAAGTATAAAGATCCTCTGTCAGATTCTGCTGTGTCGTGATTGATGGAACCATTTGCAAAATAATGATCGTTCTTGCCGCTTTCAGTGTTGATATGGCTCGGCTGTATATTGTAATACACTGGACCGGGGGCATCATTCGCAGCTGGTAGAGATGACGTTGTGTATTGTGGTGTTCGAAACTCAAGTTTTGCGTTTCTTCTGTCTCCAGCCTTCTTACTGAAAGTTCTTTTCAATGATCCATATATCTTAGCTGTTATAGAGAGCTCTACTTTTCTCTCACTCCTAGTAGCATCAGTAGCCGATTTTACCATCGAAGTAGAGCCATACCGGCCTGCACCATTGTGCGCGCAACTGCGGAATTGCTGACCTCCTCTGAGGAACGAGTCTCGTGCAGGATTGCGATTGAGATGTCTGCCGATTACTGTAGGATACTTGATTGTGGATTCTGGTACTCTGAACATATTGGTCTGGGGAATTGAGGAAGAGCTGCCTCGGGTAAAGATATCAAGGGAAGCAGGAGATGCAGGCCGTGGTGCCGCCCGCATTGCGAGACGTGCAGCTTGGACCCAGTCAATGCCAGCCTGATAATGCATTTCCTCTAATGATTGGGCCATTTTCTACCACTTGAGCGTAATTTGATGCAACCCAAAGATCTTGAGATGTCAGCACAACGCAGATAAGCAAACACACGAGTCAAAGTGTATCTGTAATAAGTACAAAGTTGACTGCTTGAAGCCTGATAGCTGATGCAAACACAGGGCAGAGTGTCCTGTTAGCTCTCATTCCTAAGCAGGGTCTTCATCAGGCTGGCGACTTTGAGGAAATGCTACTCGAGCTGAAACAATTGATCAGACAGCGATTCACAGATCATTGATCAGCAAAGCGCTCAGATCTTCGCAGGCTCGATCCGATGGGCCAGACGGACATGCACCAAGATTCTTGTATCACAAACTGAAAATCCAGCATTCTGCATGAATCTCTATGTTGTTGTACATTACCTTTAGCTGAGAACGTGCTCCCAAGCGCAATATCTTCAGTAAAGATTGCAGCTCATTCACTGTCATCCTCGTCTGTCTCTACTTTTGTTTTCTTTCCGCGCTTTTTCGTGGGCGACTTTAGCAACCTGTCGGCCTTCTTTTGAGCTGCCACCACTGCCTTCTCTCGGTCTGCTTCACCCTTGATGGACAGTTCTGAGGCCTTGGCAAGGACTTCAGGATCGTCCGCAGACTTGCCGATGAGCCACTCCAGCAAGTCTATTTCGCGTGCCCAGACTTTTTTGTCTTCTTTCTTATTCTCATCCTCCGATGGAGTCTCGAGCACGAGCGGTAGTCCCTCAAGCCTTTTGTCGTTCATGAGGCACCGGAAAGCCTCGAGACCGAGGTAGCCCAGTCCGATATTTTGGTGTAGATCCTTGTTAGCACCTAAGTCTGCCTTGCTGTCATTCAAATGCATGCCAGCCAGATACTTCATGCCGACTACTTGATCGAAGCGATACATCAATGCATCGTACTTTTCTTGATCGCGCAAGTCGTGTCCTGCAGCGAAAAGATCTGAAACAATCAGCGCGAAGTTGGACGCATGGCCTAGCACATACGGCAGGTATCTAAGCAAACCCCGATTCTGGATTTGTCTGTCACTTGTTCGATGATCTGGGCTAGTTCTTCCAGCGGTCCTCCGATGATGTTGCCATGACCAGCCATGTTCTCGACCACTATTCTAACAGTCTTCGTGTCGGCAATGGCTCTATTGATGCAGTTTGCTACGTTGGCTATTCCCTTTTCTCGAGAACACGAAGCCGTGCTACCAGGGTGGAAATTATATCTTTCAATACCAAGCTGCTCACAACGCTGCAGGTCATCCAGAAAACAATCATAAGCTTGTTTCTGCTTATCAGCATCATCCTGAGCCAGATTGATGAGGTAAGAGCCATGGGGCAGAATGACTTTCTTCGGATTATATCCATATTCCTCGAGGCGGTCCTTGAACGCTTTGATATCCTCTGTGCTCAAAGAAGGACTGACCCACTTGCGCTGATTCTTCAAGAAAAGTGCGAATGAATTGGCTCCGATATGATTTGCATTAACTATAGAATTCGATATCGCCTTAGCCATTGAGACGTGTGCTCCGATGAGCATCTTGACAGAGTGATTTCGCATCCTTAAAGGTTCTTCGGGCTCAGTAACCTTCGCTTTTCGTCCTTTTACAGGCTTGGACTTTTCCTCTGTCACTCCGTTGCCGTGCTTCACCTCTGAATCTACCTTGACGTCGTTGGTCTCGTCTTTGATTGCTGGGGCAGGTTCTATCGCTTCGAGCACATTGGGATCGACAGTACTTTCCTTGTTTCTTTTAGATTTCTTGCGTGGCGGCATTCAATCTTTTATTTCCTCAACTTCCGAAACCTTGTCCTCGGTCTGTAATTCAGTATCAGTGACCCAACGAACTGCCTAGAATCGCAAACATGGCCAGATGATATATATGGCATATAGGAAACGGTCTGCACGTCATTCCCATCTGAACACGAACTCCCGATAGAGCAGCCAAGCCCGTGTGGCATCAGCAACGGCCGAAGATTCTCCGCAGAAGCGTGAATGCCGGTAGACACACGTCAAAGCAGTTGTGCATTCAGAATACCTGTGAAGCTAAGCTGGGGACACAGCAGATCCGTCCTCCGTCATCAAGGAAAGACCTATATCAGGTCGACGTGTGGGTGGACCACAATACCGTGTCGATATTCATAAAATGAGATTGGTGAGGTCGATAGCTGCGCTGATAAGTGTATGCCAATTGGTGGGTATCAACGCTCAATCCGTCTCTGGCAACAGGATCGCAGTCATCGTAGATGTTGGAACTGTTCAAAAGGATTACTCGATATTCTTTGACAGTCTTTCACGTTAGTCCCTACGATGAAGTATGTATCAAATCTAATGCCTAAGATCGTGGATACACACTAGTATACACAACGCCGAAGGATGAGATCAATTTGTTTGAGCTTGAGGAACGAGCCTTTGATCATGCTATCATATTCCCGCAAAAGTCGAAAGGACTAGGCCCTACATTGTCTCCTCAAGCGCTGGCTAAATTCGTTGACGCTGGTGGAAACGTCCTATTGGGAGCATCCTCCACGGCTTCCTCAACAATACGCGACTTTGCACGCGAATTGGACATCGAGATTGGTGAAAGGGACAGTCTGATTGCTGACCACTTCAATTTCGATGCATCGAGTGATGAGAAGCATACGACTATACTGTCGTCCCGGTTCACAGAAAACGAATTTATCCTATCGAAAGAGGTCCAGGACGGTGCCCCTATTGTCTACAAAGGTGTTGGGCACTCGCTGGGGAATAGTCAGCTGATCAATCCTGTGCTCGGCGCACCTCGAACGTCCTACAGCTACGATACAAAAGAAGAATTTGAGGCTGCAGAAGACCCGTGGACAGCAGGCACGCAAACATGGTTGGTCAGCGGTGTGCAGGCACGTAATAACGCTCGAATCGGTATCTCCGGCAGTGTGGAACTTTTCTCCAATGCTGCCTTCACAACTGAATCGGAAGACGGCAAGATTGCAGGAAATCAAAACTTCGCAAGAGACTTTACCGAGTGGATCTTCCAAGAACGTGGAGTTTTGCGCTCCTTCGGTTTGGGGCATGCACTAGCAAATCAAAGCGTGGCCAGTATCCTGCCCACGACTTATCGCGTCAAGAACGACGTCACTTTTGAGATTTCGTTGCAGCTGTACGAGCATGGCAAGTGGAAGCCTTATGTCGCAAACGACGTCCAACTCGAATTGATAATGCTCGATCCATATATCCGAACAACCTTGGACGTCATTTCGACTGCCACAGACTCAGCCAAGTATTCCAGCACGTTCATGTTACCGGACCACTATGGTGTCTTTCACTTCAAAGTCAACTACAAGCGCAGCGGACTCAGCTACATTGAGGACCGAGCACAAGTCACAATCAGACACTTTAGGCATGACGAATATGGCAGATTCTTGACTGCTGCCTATCCTTATTACACTGCGACCGCCACGACAATCATTGGATTTCTGGCGTTTTGCTTGATCTGGCTGTTTCACCAGAGCAAGCACACCGTGGGACCCAAGAAGACGAATTGAGCAGTAGAAAAAGCATTGACCTCCAAGCATATATCAAATATAACAGGGTTGATTTGAGACTATCTTCTGTACGGTCGTCTGTTCAATTGATTCGAAGCAGCATCTGCATGTCCTCGCAATTGGTCAATGAGCCCGTGTCAGCCTTGGAATCGCGGTGAATTATTGCGCCATTTTCAAACGTCCACATCTCTACGTGATTTTTAAGCCACACAAATTTTGTTCAGATGAATGGCTTCGCGAATGCATGCATCCTTTGAAATGCATAAGATTCCGCAACTCTACACCATTCGTGCAATCATCAACGTTGACCTCTTCTATTACAGTCGATAGCCTTGCAAGACTATCGAGATCAGGCTCAATGTTTCGGCCATTTGCGACTGTGACTAGATCGACTGTCTATAGGTCGACCAGATCATTCGCCGCTACTGCCGACTCTCCCCCCGTCCGCCATGACATTCTGATTGTGGGCGGAGGCACGGCGGGCATCAATGTCGCACACCAATTGCGCAAAGTCTATGAGGATCACGGTAACGTGGTGCCAGACATGTCGATCGTGGAGAAATCAGACCGACATCATTATCAGCCTGGTTGGACGCTGGTCGGTGCCGGTCTGAAACATAAATCCGAACTCAATGTACCCATGTCCGAAGTCATTCCGGAACACGCAAGACACATCAAGAGTTACGTGTCGCGTCTCAACGCCGAACAAAATACGTTGACGACGGAGGATGGTGTGACGCACGCGTACAAGTCCTTGATCCTGTGTCCCGGGATCCGCCTCAACTATGACGCCGTGGAAGGATTGCGGGAGACCATGGGTAGTAATGGCGTCGCTTCCATCTACGACTACGAGTTTTGCGATAACGTATGGAGTAACGTCAAGGGCCTCGAGCGCGGCACCGCGCTATTCACTCTGCCCAAGGGGGACATCAAGTGTGCCGGAGCACCCAGCAAGGCCATGTGGATGGCGGAGGATTACTGGCGCAAGACCGGACGTCGCGGCGACATCAGTGTCGAATTCTGCACCGCACTGCCCAAGATGTTTGGCGTGCCGCGGTACGCCGATGTCCTGGCACGCTTGGCCACCGAGCGAGATGTCACGCCGCACTTTCAGACGGTCCTCACAAAAGTCGATGGGTCAAAGCAGATTGCCGAATTCACCACCGCCAATGGTGACAAGGTTCAGAAAAAGTTCGATTTCTTGCACGCCACGATACCCATGGCGCCGCACGACTTTATCAAGCAATCCGCCGTCGCGAATCAGGCCGGCCATGTCGCGGTCGACGACAAGACGCTGCGATCCACCAAATTTGACAATGTCTGGTCCTTGGGAGATGCCTCGTCACTCCCTACCTCAAAGACCGCGGCAGCAGTCATGTCTCAGACTCCGATTCTCGCGCACAATTTCTATAATGCCAACCACGGCAAGGACTTGAATGCCCTCTATGACGGATACACCTCCTGTCCGCTCTTGGTCGGGTACGGTAAACTCGTCCTGGCTGAATTCGGGTATGGCGGAGAAATCAAGGAGTCCTTTGCCAAGTACGGCGTCGATCAGAGTGTTCCGTCCCGATGGGCATATCACCTCAAGAAGGACGTCTTCCCGCAAGCATACTTTTCACTCTTTACCAAAGGTCATTGGTATGGTCGAAATGGACTGATCAGGCCACGATTTGAGTGATCAATTCTGTATCGAGTCGTGTTTGGCCTCAAATTTGTCGTTAGACTTCATAGCTTCTCATAGCGAACGGCGTTCATATCGTTTCTAACACTTGACTAAGCCACCACTGTTTTGTTGTCGTACACTCCAGGTCGTTGCTACCCGTCTTGTTTTACTGGATCTCATGGCGTCGGAGCATCAGCGATGGACATCCTTGCTAGTAGTTGTCCAACATCATCTTGATTGATCTCAAAATTTTCCGTTTCAATGTCATGTCCCTCAAAATTCAGCACTGGTACATGCGCATCTGCCTTGACCCACTGGATGGCTAAGTCGTTGAATACATTGTTGTACTCGAAATTGCCTGGTAGTGGCTTCACGTTGAGTATATCTCCCTGCGCCAGTGACAAAATGGCGGGACTCTCCTTGCGCAATCGCTCATCAGCATAGATGTCTGGATAATGCCGCAGGTCGTTGCCGAGGAGTGTCAAGTGGTGCAACTTGTCCGCAATCCAGTACGATCGCAGTGTGGCCTCGTAGACAGACTTGGGCACATGTGGCGCGAAGACCATGGTCCGCTCCTCCACACGGTGCGTATTGCCTTGAGCCACAGATATCACCGAGAGACCGAGATGTTCACGCAGAAATTCTGTGTCCGTGGCCGTATACATTGGATCGCTTGTCTCCACCTGAGCCGCTGGGATATGCAACATCTCAGCCATGGAGAGACCGAAGGCCAGCTGCGTCAAGGATGGATTATGCGACAAAGTGCCGATGCCCAACAATTTCAATTTCTCTGGCGTTGTGTGCTCGTCAGAAGAAATGAAATCATCAAACAATGCTGAAAAGTCCGTGAAGAACTGGGAAGATAAGAGCACACTTTTCCGAGCTTCGTACTTCTCCTTGATTTGAGCAACCGTCGTAGTAATTTGCTCATAATGTGAAGTACTTGTTTGCTTTTTTGCCTGATCTTTCTTGTTCTTCCGATCCGGACGAGGTCGACCTTTCTTTCTGACGTAGGTGAAACCGCCAAGATTAGGATCAGTCGTTGGCACTTGCGGCATTATGGGGGACATCGCCAAAAGAGTGTCACGGTGCTAACGACCGCATCCTATATTTCTGCTATGTCAAGACACACAGCTGCAGGTATATGACGACAAAGGGCCGAAAAGAATGAAGTCGAAATGGTCAATGCAGACCTTGCTACTCTGCACAGTTGGATGAGGCTCTCCTGGATAGAGTTTCTTCACAGTGTTCACTAGTGATCATTAGTGATCAGCACTTTGAGCATGATCAGCCACAAGAAAACTGCACAAAATATGGGATGAAGTTTTTGTTATTGATACATGTAAGGGGAAAGGTTGAGATATAAGAATTGACATGCTAAAGCATGACAAGTCCAACCTGGGACGTATGCGGGTGTAGTTTTCCATCAGCTGTCATGCCACCCTCTATGGGCATCATCTTCCAGTTGTACAAGTAGTAATTCAGGAACCCATCACCCGGCCCGAACTTCAGGGCCTCGAGGAAGGCAGGATTGTCGAGAAGAGTCAGAGCATTGAAGACATCGAAATTACACTTCTTTGCGCAGATCAACGCGTCATTGATCAAGTCTCGTAATCGCGCCTCATATGCTGTTTTGTCATGATTGAATGCGGTCTCTGAGCCATAATAAAAGAGATATGCCGCATTCAGCTTTGCGTGCTTTTGATTGCCGATGATGCTCGACGGAAGAGAATAGAAGGAAAAGAAATCCGTGATTTTATTGTTGCGATCCACGACATAGGTCCAGACGACCTGATCTTTACCGCTCAACTTTTTGTCCGACACCAGCCAGTGTTCCACCTCCGCGTCCGTGAAGACTTGGTAGATGGCGAATCTGGCAAGTGTGCGACGCAAGAGGTCTGCTACCGCCGGCACATCGCCTTTAGTCATCTTCCGCAACCCAGCCAGCTTGGGCTCTGCTGGCAGCTTGTATTTTGTGATTTGCCTGGCTTTTGTGCTGCGCGGCGGAAGACTTGTAAAGCCAACATCACACAGCTTCGACCAGTCAAGAGAACGATGGTAGTAACGGCAGGAAGTGACTGGCTTTGGCAGCACAACTCCTGCGGTGTAGACAGCCTGCCAGATTCCATGCGTATGACATCGACGAGTTACCTCTTTTATCAGTGTTGGCGCCAGGCGTTTGGACCTAAGCTTCTTATGCACACACAAGAAGTTGATCTCTGCGGACTTCAGATCGTGGGAGCGCGCTCGTAACGTGATTGGTATTCCAGATATGAAGGCTACTAGCCGTTTCGAGGTCTTCACCCTGACACCAACATGCAAGTCCTTGTAAAAACCAGGAGCTTGCAGCGCCCAATGGAGGAATGAAGCAGAATAGTCGAATCTGAACGATGCAACATCATCCTCAACATAATTGAGGGACAATAGTTCGTAGACTTCCTTCAACTCTTTCGCGTCATCGAGATCCATTGTTACCCATTCAAAGTCGCTCAACAAGGCTATGGGCTCTGTCGGAACGGTGGTCGCTTCTTCGATCGGTCCTTCATGTACAACTTGTTCGTCAAACCTGGCAACTGGTTGTGTCGACCAGAACTTGTAGTCTGCCATGTCCTTATTGTTTTTTCCCGTTGGTGCCAATCCAGTAAGGACCTCTTCTGTGGACAGAGATTTGAGCATCTCCTCGATGCTTCGTCCATTCAAGGCAGTGCGGTCCAATGAATGGTTGTTCTTCAACAGATTGGCAGCGGCCTCCTCCTCCTGTTGTGCATTGTTGGACGGCGTCAATTTGTCCTTCACCTTCTGCACAATCTTTTTAGACTTCTTGCCATCTCCGGCACCCTCCATATCAAGGTGTGAACCAGTCTACACTTCTGCAAGTGTTCTATATCTCGTGGCCAGTACATTTCACGGTAACTCTTACCGTACAAATGGACGAAAGAGTCGAAAAGCAGGCAACTCCACCCGCTGGTTTGGTGGCACATGCAGAGGCTCCACACTTTGGAAGATGGGATTCTTATCTGCTGCGGCCAAGGTTCTTTGTACAGATATCGCGCTTCAGCCCTGACCCATTCTATAGAAGTGTTGGTCTTCTCACTCGCGTACCTGACAGGCTCCTACTGGTATATCGTCTGGCGTCATCTTCGGCAGCATGGTGGCACAATCACCAGTCACTCCACATCCGCTGGACCAGTTGACCATAGATGAGATCAAGTGTGCAGCAGGACTGATTCGAGCATACCGCTCGGACATCTCATTCGCCTTCAACTCCATCACACTCTGGGAACCTCCCAAGGTAGAGACTCTTGCGTATTTTCAGGATGCTCAACCAGTACCCAACAGGAAAGCGTTTTCTATCGCCTTCGAGTCTGGCACTTCCATCTTGTATGAAATCATTGCCAACATCACGACAGGCAAGATTGAGCAATTCACGCCACGCACTGGCGTCATGCCGATGATCACACTGGAAGACTTGCAGGATACAGAAGCAATCGTCAGAGCAGATCCTAGGGTCATTCAGTTGTGTAAGGACATTGGCATCGATGACATGTTGCAAGTTTACTGTGATGCCTGGACGATAGGATACGATGAGCGCTGGGGTACAAAGCACCGGCTGCAGCAAGCTCTCATGTACTATCGAGTCACGGAGCACGACAATCAGTACGCACATCCCTTGGATTTCTGTCCCGTTGTGGACACGCAAGCAGGCACCGTGGTCGAAATCGACATTAAGCTCAAGGAAGGATCCAAGTACGATCGCGCTCCTGTTCCGAAGGCGCAGCATAATTACATGCCTGAATTTGTGAAGACCTATAGGACTGACGTCAAGCCGCTCTACATTGAGCAGCCAGAAGGCGTGTCCTTCACCATGAAGGGAGGCGAGATCTCGTGGCTGGGCTTCAAATTACATGTCGGTTTCAATGCTCGAGAGGGCATCGTCCTCAACAACATTCGCGTGGACGATCCAGAAACTGGCAGGGAAAGATCGATGTTTCACAGGTTGTCCATTGCGGAGATGGTGGTGCCATATGGCTGTCCGACCAAACCGCATCATAGAAAGCATGCCTTCGATGTAGGCGAATATGGAATGGGGTTGATGACCAATTCACTTCAACTGGGCTGTGACTGTAAGGGATCCATTCACTATCTCGATGGCATCATCTCCAATCGTGCCGGAGAAGCCACCATAATCAAGAACGCCGTCTGCATCCACGAAGAAGATGCTGGAATACTCTTCAAGCACACTGACTTTAGGGATGAAAACGTCATCAGCACACGAAACCGAAAGCTAGTCATCTCGCAAGTCTTTACGGCAGCCAACTACGAGTACTGCATCTACTGGCAACTTTACCTGGACGGGACGATTCAGATTGAGCTAAAGCTGACCGGCATGCTCAACACTGTAAGTCGTCATTCTATATGCCAAAGGACATTGCATGGCTAATTAGTATATCAGTACGTGCTATCGCCAGATGAAGAGACTGGCAAGTGGGGCACTCAAGTAGCAGATCGCGTGATTGCGCACAACCACCAACACATCTTCAACATTCGCATCGATCCCGCAATCGACGGCCAAAACAACACGGTGGTGCAATCGGACGCGGTGCCGGCCGAGGGAGAGGTCGGCAGCGAGGCCAACTACTACGGCAACGGCTTTTACGCGCGCAAGACACCATACAAGACGGTGGCCCAGGCAGCGGCGGATTACTGCCACGAGACGAGCCGGACATGGGACATCATCAACCCCTCAGTTCTGCACCCTCACGCCGGCGTGCCCGTCGCATACAAGATTATCTCGCGCGAATCCCCCGCCCTCCTGGCGAAACGCGACAGTCTGGTCTGGCGCCGCGCCGGATTCGCGCGACACACGATCCACGTCACCCCGTACGCCGACGGACAACTCTACCCGGCAGGCACCTACGTCCCGCAAACCGACGGTCTCTCGAGCACCGCCTCGGCCAGCGGAAACCACGGCCTCGTCGAGTGGCTCGCCCATTTACCGCCCGACACCCTGATCCACAACACCGACCTCGTCGTCTGGTTCAATTTCGGACTCACCCATTTCCCACGCGCCGAAGATTTTCCCATCATGCCCACGGAACCCGTCAGCATCCTCCTCCGACCCAATAACTTCTTCACCCGCAACCCGGCGCTCCATATCCCCCCTAGTCTAGCCACTTTCGGACTCCACGGCAAAATCTGGGACGGCACCGATACACGGTCAAAGTCAATCACCAAGGATACAGACGCTGCCGCAGAAGCCGCAAAATGCCCATTGTTGTGCGCCGTAAGAGATATTTCGGGGTCGGCAATAAACACGACAAAGTCAAGCAAGTACTGATCCAATGATTCTCAATGGATTCGTGTGATTGAAGAAGTTGGCTGCAGAGAGCTCCAACCATTCTGCAGCTACCGTAGCTGCTGCAGGCGGAAAAGAGTTGCAGCACGTGCATGGAAACACGAAAAAAGTCACACAACCGTGCAGTTGAAAGGCAATGAGCCCCCGGACAAATTTTGCCGGGAAAAACCAGGCCCTTCTCGCGTCATTCAGCCACCCTTCTTTTGCCCTGCTTGGAGTCCGGACCGAGGAATGGATGGATGGTGTGCTCGCAGTCAAGGTGCCTGCCGTCACTCAGCTCCCGGACGGAATCATTTTTGACAATGGCCACTCGTACAGCTGTCGAGGCCGTTACCCGTTAGTGGGACAAAAAGACGTTATATTGTCCTCAATGTGGATGTCACACAAAGCTTAAAACAGGTTACACAGCATAGTGGATCATGTAGAATGACTTTGAGAATACCGTGTTGTACAATTTGCTTCTTTTTTCGTTCGTGATTAAAAGTTCTGTCTATTGTGCGCATGATGAAAGACACCCACTCATATATATTCCTAATTGTTCCTTTCTCTCATGCTCTCCTTCTCCAATCAGTCTATCCGGGTTGTGTCAAACTTAAAGAGCGACAAAGGCACCGAGTCCGAGGACAACGGCGGCAACGGCTCCAGTGACAAAGTGAGATGATCCCTGGACGAATGATCCAGCAGCAGATGTGGTGGATCCAGTAGCAGCGGCGGCCTGGGCAGCTGCCTGTGAAGCCTGAGCGGCGAGGGAAGATGAGACCGAGGCGGCAGAGGCGAGGACTCCAGCAAGAGCAGTCGAGGCGGCTGATCGAATGGAAGCGGCACCAGCAGAGTTTCCACCGGCTTCAACAGCTGTACAATGTTAGCATATATATTCTCTGAATCGTGAATGTCCTGTTGTTCGGGACTGATAAGACGTACCTGAGGCAGATGCGAAAGCAGCGTTCTCAGCAGAGACACCGGCAGCCGAGGCAGCAGATGCAGCTCTGGCGGCAGATGCTCGAGCGGAAGCGATCGAGGCCGAGTTCAACGAAGCACTTCGTCGAGCGGATGAAGCAGATCGTGAAGAGGAGACCGATCGGACGGATGAAGCAGAGACCCTGGCAGAGCTGGCGGCGACGGCACCACCTGATGCAGCAGAGGCAGAAGCAGCAGAGGCAACTCCAGCTGCACCGGCAGCAACGCTCTCAGCTGCAGAGGCAGCAGCTGAAGCAGCAGAGACTGCAGAGTCCTGGGCAGCAACGGCAGCGATGAAAGTGAGAGCGATGGTAGAGAACTGCATGATTGTTCGAGAAGTTCTTGAGTAAGAGCAGGAAAAGGGAGATTTTTTGGTGGTGAAAGAGGGGAGAGAAAGAGCGCAGGGGAGATTCTTATACCACGGGCAGCAGCAGGTGCAGCAGCAGCAGCAGAAGTCGCTCAGAGGGTGGAAGTGCGCGAGTGCCGGGGGAGCCAGGGTGGCACAAGGGCGGACGAGCTTGATCACAGGAGGTTGACGCTGCTTGCACTTCGGGGTTTGTGTGAGAGAGAGATCAAGGAAGGAGCTCGTTGGTTGGGGGATTGCTCCCTTGGTACAAGAAGGTGGAAACGGAGAGAAAGAGGGCTGTCAGGAGGGGATTGGCCCAGCTTAAGCCCATCCGGCTGAGCGGAACGGGTGGGCTGCGTGCATCATGGAGAGTCTCGCCTCTGGTTGGCTGCCCTCCTTGTGCGACGGTTGTACGGCCTGCCAAGGTGAGTGAGGGACAGTCATGGCCCAGCCTCGCCGTCGTAAGGAAAGCCCTGGAGATTGCCTCCAAGTTGCGACTCGAGATCCAGATGGCGCCGATCGTTCTCCCTCTTCTTTCTCTCTCTCTCTCTCTCTATGAAGCATCTCTTGCACCGGACTGTTGTCTGTCACCTCGGGCTTGGGTGTGACTGGCCCGCTCTTCCCCTTCTGGCACAATTTAGCGTCTCGGTTTTGCACCACCGGCCATCAACACCACCGACACCACCACAAGTGACCTGCTCCACCCCCAGCCAGCAGCTGCTCCCTCCCTCTCCCTTGCTTCCCGGGGTTTGCGATAAGCAAGTGTACCGGTGACTCGATGCTTGTGTGGCTGATCAGACTTCGTATATGTTGCCAAATACGAGCGAACAAATTACTTGAGATGTCGCGTGTCTAGCTTCGTGCTGTACCTCTCTCATAGCACTTGTCGTTGATCACGATTCTTCCGTGTTAGTTGCTAAGAAGGAGCGTGGTGATGCTCAGACAGAAGTTGGCATGGTGCCCATCCCACCAGAATTCTCCACCGAATCCAGTTCCGCTGCAATGATTGGTGAGTTGTTGCAACACGAAGTGGAGCTGTTTTCTATTCTTGACCCCAACACACCACCACCAATGGCGGCCACTTGGATCGTCGAATTTAGGTTCTCGGCCCCGGGTGTCAGTCAACCTTGCAAAGCTACCTAGGTAGCACAGCCTCTCCAGGAATAAATCCCTTGATGGTTAGCTGGACTTTTTGCCAAGTGCAATGGCTCGGATCACAATATCCGGGTATCACATGTCTGCGTGGTTTGTACATAATCAGACGTGATTCCTTTGTAGTCATTGTAGCACGTCTCCAGATCTAGAAGGACATCTCTTTGCGTGTCGAGCCGTCCTTCATGCATTGTGCGTGACGATCTTCTGCAGGGACGCGACCTTGAAATGAAGAGCGTCGCAAGAGATCTGGTGGCCTGCACATGAACAAAAAGTGACATGTCACATCCACCGTGCACACTTAGGCTCAAATGAATGGAGACGGGTTGCGGCCTGAACCGGGCGCGGGTCTGCCTATCAACGGCCGTAGGCATATATACATCACTCACAGAAACAAGCATCCTTGCCGTGCGGTGTAACCGTTGACCTTGTTACATTCTTGCTGACGTCGTATCCATCCTTGACGACATGCACGGGCTGACTTCTCTCTGTGAGATTCAATCTACACAACTCCCAATTGTGAGATTGGAGGTGAGATTGAGTTCCGAAGCATCGTGATAGGATAGTCGCGTGCAGCGATCCAGTCCTTATCATAACGAATCAGGATTTGCCTCTTACGTCAGGCCATACGGTAATTCCCAACCTGGACAGTCCTCAGGTCACGCATTCAAGCTTAAGTGACTCAAGTTCGGAAAATAGATACGCAAACCCTTGTGTGAGATCTACCGTACATCTACGTGCCTATAGGTAGTTCACTAGCGGGAGCGATAGCCATAAGCGATGTCTGATCTGGCCAAACTGATCATCGTCGCAGTGTGTCTGGTGATCTATGACTTCAGTCACTTACTACTTACTACTTGACGACCCTATAGCTATAACAATTCAGACACGCAATTGGACAAGTAAATGATGCTCCAGCAACGAGAATAAGCATGCAAAATGACATTCTTTGTGCTCGAAATACTATCTGTGTATAGACTGGCCAGCAGTCTACGGAATCGATGACATGCTCTGTTTCTTTTTTTGTTCCTTCAAATTTTCGTGATGCACCCTTTGCGAAATTGTAGCGTTACAGACTCTGCTTGCATATGATCAGTGAGGCATTCTGGCACATCCCCATTCACCTGATGTCCCTCGCTGAAGCTACAGGGAGTTAGTCTGGACAGTGACCATGCCGCAAGGGATCTGGACATACCCCGTCAGAAGTCTCACACTCCAGTAGACCAGTCATTGGCTCCTGAATCTAAATCAAGTCAATGTGACGAATCATCACGAATAGGATCAGACATACTCCTCCAAAGTCGTTCTTGTGCAGCAAAGACTCTTCCCATGAGAAGGTGGCCCATTCGCAATCTCTTTCCCAGCCAATGATCGCAGCCGGTGAACATTTGTAGGCAACACAAGTACCGCCGCAGATGTAATGATTGTTGCTATGTCAATTAGTCGTCGATTGGTCCGACGTTGTTCGCGAGATTGACGTACTCATATTTGTGGTCAATCTGAAAAGTTGCAAAGGACTGCAGGCCGTTGTCGCCGGTGGTGTGGTGCACACGAACGTTCTTGTAGCACTCTGTGTCCTGGATCTAGCGCCAGTCAGTAATGTTCCTTTTAGAAGAGCGTGTAGTATGCTTACGCCATATGTGGTCATTGAGGGCTTGCACGATGAGGCGATGACAGGTTTGTAACCCTTGACCCAACTCTGTGCTGGAAAGTACTCTCTCTTGCCAAGTTCGTGGTCGCGTTTGTGGTTCAAGTGGCCATGCTCCGAAGGAGAATTGTGCTTTTCCGCTGGAGGAAGTTCTGCTGGCTTTTTGCTATTAGCATGGCGAAGCTCTGCTGGCACCCTGCCATCAGCTGGAGGGAGTTCTGAAACCTTGAGTTCATCGTCATAATTCACGGATCGCTTCTCATCAACATCATGAGGATGGTCTGGGTCTGGGATCTGGCGATATCCCCCTCGTCCTGCAGGAGGCAGTTCGGCTGGATCCTTTGTGAAATCGTTACCTCGTCGCGACAATCGATCAATATCCTCGTGGTTCACATGTCGCTTCTCTCCTCCAATGCCCTGGTGCTGGCCTGGTGCTGCACCACGGTGATATGCCCCTTGTCCAGCGGGAGGCAATTCGGTTGGAGGCGATCCGGGCTCGTCATTGCGTCGTGAGAGAGTCTCAGTGCCTTCAATCTCAACCTCACCTGAAAGGGTCTCAATCTTCTCGTTGGCAAACTCATCGTATCTCGGCTGTGCTCCCCCACGTCCCTTTGTATACGCGGGCGGCGGGGGGATATTTGGAGAGCCTCCATTAGGTGTCTTGAATTCTGGAGGTGGTGTTGTGCCGAGGCGAGGTCTGGCCCCGTTTGGAGGCATGTTTGGAGAACCACCCTCTGGTTTCTTGTACTGCACACTCTGCCCCTTCTGTTTGGCCTCAATGTGAGGTTTCTTGATAGCTGGAGGGATATTTGGCGCGCCACCTTTTGGCTTCTCCATTTGTGGGTCGCCAAAATCACCTTGATCATCATCATCACGCTTGCCTTTCAAATGACCTTGTCCAGGTATGTAGTAGTGGTCGTCAGCTCCAACCTGAGCATTGGTCGCGCCTACCGGAGGAGAAGAGTACTCCCCTGCAGGATCGAGTATGCGGTCGATAGACGGGTCATGTCCAGGTGGTCCGCTTGGAATGTGGTGAACCTCATGATCATCTTCTCGCTTGCCGATGCGAGGCATTCGAGCCGGAGGAGGCAAGTTGGGATTACCACCCAGTGGTGTGACCTCGGATTGTCCATGTCTTAGCTCATCGGAGACAATGTCATTGTGTTCCGGACCACCGATGGGCAAGATGTTGTCACCACCAAAGGGATCTCTGCCTAGCTGCTCATCCCTTTTGCCAATCTGCTTACCTCGCGAAGGTGGTGGTGAACCTTGGGAAGGCCTGTCGTAGTTACGCTTATCAATGCCGAGACTTCCGATGGATTGAGGCACATTGGCAGTAGACACCTCACCGAAGCGCTCGATACCGTTGGTTGGAGCACCGGCAGTGAGTGCCGCGATCGACAGGACGATCGTCAGAGCACGTCGTGACATGGTGTGCCCTGTCAGACGGCCGTGACGGTAGTACGAGAAAGAGAGAGATAAAGAGTGTTGTGTGTGAGAGAAGAAGTTGTCAAACGAGAAAGAAGAAAACCAGGATTGGGACAAGACGCGGACGAGGTCCTTCTTATTTGTCCTGCTCATCGAAGCTCACCGAAGCCGAGAGATTGTCTTGCTTCCCAGGACAATCTATCTGCTTCCCATTCATATTTGCACACACGACTGCCACATGCCGCAATATGTACATCGTGGATCACTGCTCTCGTGCTCGAGCACAAGTTTCGGTCCATCTTATTTCCGTTGCGTGATCGTCTGCCCGTAACTTGTGACTGCAATTGCAGGGCCATGAGCGATGTTCAATACTGCCGTCTATCGCTTTCCCCTTCTGGAGAATTCTGCGCGTGGTGCATGCATTCGTCAGGCGACGAGGATTTCTTCTAGAATGACGTTTCAGCATCCAAATCAAGAGAACGAACTGAGCTTCAGAGGTTCTCCTTTCTTTTGTGGAGCCGCCACACTGTGTGTGTCTCGCTAAGTTCGTCATGCAAGTGCTAGCTCATGAGCAGTACTATAGCTAGCGTGCACACACATTGGAAGTGATTGGCACACAGAAGCACATTGCGTTTTTTATTTGTTGTGCAGTGGATCCACGTTTTCACTTTCGTCTGTCTGGTGTGTGTTGGGGAAGGAGCAAGAAGTAGAGGCTGACAGAACCGTATCGAGACATGACGACACTGTTGGTATTTGTCTCGCGACCGGGACAAACCAAGACGTCCGTCTCATGGCACATTTCGCAGTGCCAGATTCAGGAGACGGAAGTGACTTCCGCCTATGCTGGTCCTCGAGACTCTGTCGCCACCGTACCTACTCCCCTCACCAGCCTCCCTCTTCTCATTCGAAACGAGGAGCAAAGGCTTTGATCAGGGAGACTGATATATTTAGGGCCGCGCGTTGAAGGAATTCGGACCGAATACGTTTGAAATCATGTACTCCATCATCGCGCAGAAAAACAACAACAATAATCATCATCAAATATCCTCGAGCAGCAGCAGTGGCGGACCGGCAATGCAGGCAGGTGCTCAACGCTGGGTCCTGCACGAAGTCCTGCATGGCTGTCTCGGCAAGATTCCCGGAAACTCCTTCTCCTTCATCATCAGGAGTGAGGGCGGCAACAATGGTCTCAAGGACGAAAAGTCCGTGCTGCCCGGGTACTAGTATTCCTGTAACCATATCGCACCTCACCATGATCTCCCAATGTACAGCCTTCAAGTTTCTATGTAGATCCCCTCATCACTACGCTATCGCCCAAATACAAGGTTCAGAGCATAAATTAGTCTCCAAAGTGTCCTGCCGCCAGGGCTCGAATTGCTTTCCGCGAATGTCATTTTGGTCATTACTTCGTGTAGATTGTCTCACTCTCACGACTCCATGGGAATGAGTGTGAGGTAATTCGATGGAGCGATGCCCACCTCGCCCTTCGGATTGCGTGCTTGGTACCACTTGCCAGAACAGTCTATGACATGTCAGTACTGCCTATAAATGTTGAGTAAGATGAAAATCGTACCTGCAACTTCTAAAATGTCGCCCTTGGAGAAGCTAATCTCATTCGGATCCTCTGCGTTGGCCTCGTAGCTGTACATTGCCTTGGCACGATACACATAGTCATTGTCCGCCGGCAAAACGGTCGACACTGTGCCGAGCGTCTCTCTGCCAGTCTTCATATATGTCATTTCATTATTTTGCTGTGCCGCTGGCAGAGCTCCGGTGGCCATCGAGTTGTGTACATTGCCATCAATGACAGACTTTGGGTACGGTGTGCCGTATCGACCCGAAGGGTATATACCTTGAGCACTCGACATTGGTCGTGGTCCTCCAGGGACAACTGGCCCTTTTGTCAATGAATGACTATCGACCCACGAGTGCGGCATTGTGTCTTGATCGGACCCAAAGTACAAGATCCACAGAATATTGACTATCGAAAGAAAGATGTGACCTGCCGCTGCGGCTTGCTGAGCTCCCGATGATGAATAGATCAGTGCGTTTGCAGTCGATGTGGTGAAGCTGAGTGCGCTTGCCAGGAAAGCACAGATGGCCAGTCTATACGACGATCCAGTACTATAGAGTATGGCCATACAGACGCCAAGGATGACGCAGAGCTGATACATGATCGCCCACCATGCAAAGTGACTGAAGTTTTGATTCTCTGCATTCGCGGCAATGGAGGCCACAAAAGCAATGGCCCATCCAATGACTGCGATAGACACCGTAGCTAAGAAGAATGGTGACCCGATGAGGTGATCCATGTCGAATTGCGCCCGGCGCTGATACGATCTCTTCGACGCGGCGAAACTCTCGGCATTTGCTTTAGGAGTGCCAGGATCGACTTGTAAATGTGGAGGCAGAGACGAAGACCACTGGGACATTGTCACCGTATCGTTGACTACTCGTAAAATCCAAATCGGCCTGCGCAATCGAGAGAGCGCCAAAGGTGGCCAGAGTCGCTCGATGTACTAGTACAAATCGTCCACTTTTGTGTTTGTGTCCAATTGCGCTGGGGAGTTCGTACTGTCGTTCACAGGAACAGTATAGGACAACTCGCACGACCAAGGGCGATGGTAGAGAACGTGATGGTTAAGATATCTGCAGAGGACAAAGCGCAGGAGAATCAGGCCCGAGCCAAGCAGTGGTCTGACGACCTTGGTGTACTGGGAGTACAGGCCGGTGCACCATTCCATCCATTCACGGACGCATGAAAGGAGGTTGTTGACTATGAATAAACGCCAGAACGAGTTGCTTTCACAGCCTCAGCCACAGGCAGCCACTACCGTAGCTTTGTTTTTTGGAGTTGTTCTCAAAATACGATATCGATAAATCGTTTGCTCACCGTATCTGGTCAAAATTCTTGGAAGCGCGGCTCCACTTCACATCTCCTCACCTCTTCCAGCAACCCGCGATCAAGCTGACAGCGCTAGCTGTTGCAGCAAGACATGTAAGACAACATTTGTTTCTGATGGAACGAAACGCACTTTCGCTGATTCATTCTTCATTTGCTCTGTTATCCTGCTGTAAGTCGCAGCATGTCGAGTTTTTTCCTGTCTTCAGCGATGCAGATCATGTTCATTAGCGACTTGATGGCTAGCCATAGCTACTCGAGGAGAAATTCAACTTGAACTATGGCTCATGATATGGAATTCAAGCAGGATTTTTAGTATCGAATACTAATGAGCCGGATTTAAAAGCTGTGACATGCTTCAGCTTGCTCAAGGAATGTTTCGCGTGGCTCAAGCTGATAGGATCGATTGAGGTCGCTGTTCTACCACACAAAACCTATGACTTGTACTATGGCTCAATCCTGTCTTGTTGTATAGACTTGACCGAATTGCCGTCTATGGACATGCCGGAAGCCCATAGGATGTCACCAGAGACTCAACGACTGCTTCTCGGAACAGCTCTCAGCCTGTAATTGAGTCCGCCCTTATTGTGCTGTATTGACCGGTGTAGTGGAGTCGTGATTACCATTGCTTTAGCTGGGAGTGCGACAGGCGTTCAACGGTCTTGGACAGAGAATCAGGCACGATCGAAAGAAATCGCAGCGATTCTCGCGTACCTTCTGCTCTTGACTGCTGTGAGCGGTACTGCACTTGCACGATTGCTCCTATTTGACCAAGTTGCATTGTCAGTATGTTCGGTACAGGGCATTGTGGAAACAGCACTGGATCAGATGAGTCGCGTCGTGTTGCTGTACATTTTCATCAAACGTATCACCCATTCGATCGCAAGCTGGAGAAAGCGAGTCGGTCTGTTTGCGCTCGTCCTCGTGCGCTTTGGTGAGTATTGGTCTTGCTGTTATACAGCTCGGAATTGACATATTCAGGTCTTGGTACATTGTATAGTGTGACCACGCATGTTCTCACAGACACTTACTGCCGACCAGTGCATACATCAGTCTTCAGGCTAGTCTTGGCCATCATAGACTGTGTACTCGACCTGTTCCTTCTTCTCTTGGCTGCGCGAGTTGCCATGGGACGAGTCCGTCTACGAGACAGAGTATGGAGCATGTCCTTATTGGTCTTGGCATTGCCGCTACACTTATCCGCGATATTCGAGTTTTCGAGCATCAACATGTCTCTCGGTCATTCCGTTGTCAAATCAGCTTTGCAGACATGCTTAAATTTAGGTCTCATCTTGGTCATCACTGACAGTAGATCGACAGAGAATTTCATGACACTTGAAAAGGAAACCCTCAACAGTGGCAAGAAAGTCTTACGTGGGCCAGGAGGACCAAGTGCTAAATCGACGAACCTGTATTTATCGCCAGCAGCGTCACCCTTGCACGACTTTGAAAACCCACGACTGGCTCCTGTCCGACCGATAGCAACGAGCATAGCAAAGAAAGGCGCAGGGCAATCTCAGCGACCAGACAATGGCGCGACGTTGAAATCTCGCAAGAGGTCGATCTCGAACGAAGAGCAGACCACATCAACCAAGAATATCTTTGCATCTGCAGCAGCAAAGGTCGAAGGTGTCACATCCTCGAGTGAATCAACGCTGCAGCACATACGCAAAGCCTCAGCAGCAGGGGAAGAGCTTCTCGTCTTTGATCTCGAAGATGGGATGATCACTCCGATATTGACTTCTCAGCCACGCTCCTACTCTGCTGGCAGCTCCTTCTATTCAGTCATCTCAGACTATCAGTTGGAGCCTGACACGAGAATCAAAACGTATGGTGAGTTAGCAGGTGATAAGCAGCAAAGGAATGGTCGCAAGCAGTCACTTCCAGACTACATGCGTTTCGAGGCTATAGCTCGAACGTCCGCTGAAGATCTCGAGCTGGGAGACGACTCGATCTCTCCAAGACGATTGATGAGATGGGACACGATCGACTATGAAACGCGACTCCCCGCTAGACATTGATCGAGTCGAGATCATGTTGCGTTGTCAATATAAACCACCTGGCAGTTACAATATCATTATCAGCTCGTGGTAAGCAGCGCTCGTGCCGCAATTTGCAGCAGTCGCATACGCACTGCAGCTGCAGCTGATATGGTGATGAGGACTAAATCTTGGCATCTCCCTGGTGGCAGCGCGGTAATTGGACGGAAGTGAATTCCTTGTGGACCTAATCTGTCTGCCCGGCTGCCACAAGCAATTTCCCGTCATTCCGTGATCCAATCAGCATTCGCGACCACGTACGCCTCTTGTGAAAGGGTCTCGGCGGGCTTCGGAGTGCAGGTGGCTCCCACGCCGAGAAACCTCTTTTGAGCAGCAACCCTGAATTAGGTGGGAGAGAGAATCTCTGAATGAATGGCAGCTGGAATGAGCACGTCCATCGGCTTGTGCGACAAGCAGCGGGATTGGCTTCTTTACCGGCTCGAACGGTCTCCTCCAGCGTGACTCTCAGGTCGTCATTGGCTGCTCACTCTCCAAAGCGGATTGTGGTTGGTGGACGAGAATCAATTGCAAGCAAGAGCCAGGCTCCCCTTCCAATCGTGGTCACTAGCTACCTATAGCTAGGGTACAAAGTAGACGCTACCTACTCACCAGAAGCAGCCAGCGCAACCCTTCGGAACAGCGAAACGAGACGCTTCCCTTCCGAATCTGATCAACCAACCACAAACCCCAAGTTCAATTTCCCTTCTTCCTTCATTCCAGTTGTGCTGCCCACGATCGCCCTCGAACCGTCCAACGGTGTGTTGTGGTGTGTGTGTGGCCAGCCAAGGGTCCTTTTCGCTCGCTCGCTCGCTCCATCCTTCCCTTCCGTCTCTTTCCTCCCTCCCTCCCTCCTCCTGCCGCTGGTCTGCTTCTCTACTCGCTCTCCCTCCCTCTCTCTCTACCTCCCACACCCTCGCTCGCCCTTATCTTTTCTGCTGCAACGCATCTGTCCTGTCTCTTGTTTGCAGCGCCCTCGTCCTCGTCTCGCTCCGTTTCAGCAAGCTTTTCCATCCATCGCACGTCTCGGACTCACCACGAAAAACACGATGTTCACCACTTCCATCCTCGCTCTTTCGTCACTTGCCGCTGCTGCGGTGCACAACTCTATCCCTGAGGGTGCCACCGTCACTTTCAACGGAGGTGATTTTTCTACCGTTGGAGCACACCTCTCGACTGCTCTCGAAGCAGTGAACAGCCAGGGTGCTGGTGACTGGTACCTCAACTACTACAACTTCGGTCTCGGGTTCGACTCCAACAGACAAATCTTCGCCTACTACCCCTCGAGCACTATCACTGGTTCTTCCACCTGTGTGGGGATCGTCCAGGGATTGAAAGCCGGTGCCCCGAACGGCAAGAACGGTGGTTGTGACAGTGTCTGGGGAAATGGCTGCTCCGAGCTCATCATCAAGGCCATCAACAGCGGTTGCAACAACACCATGTTCTCCGGACTTCCGCCGTCTTGTGGCACACTCAATGTCGAGGTCCAGACGGTCCAGACCACCACCTTTACTCCTTCCAACCCAGCTGTCTGGTTGACCTGGAACTACGCCAACAATGCGTCCGGACAACCAGAGGCAGCCAGGGATCTCACCTACCCAGTCTTTGCACGAGCCAGCGATGGAACTGCCAACCTGGCTTGCTTGCGAGTCGACGGAGGTGCTGCTACCATTGGTGCCTCGATCGCCTCTTTGCTCGTTGTCGGAGGCTCGGCACTGTACATGCTCATCTAAGTTACAATTCTCACCAGAAGGTTCTCTTTGTAAACTCGACCGTTGCTAGTGGATCTGTCGTCTCACAAAACACCAACGACAACATTTACACGAGAACTTTTTTCTTCCTCGCCCGAAATCTGCATTTTCTGAGCATCTATTCCTCGCTCTTTAGACGTGTCCTCGGGACGCCATAACCTAAACCTACTTACAACAAGCGTTCGCCGTTATACGGAGAAACATACATACCTTAATAATACTTTCGATAACATTCGACCTGGCCAAGCCAATATAAGCTTTTTCCTGTTTGTGCCAAGTGTTTGAGCTTCTTTCGATTCTTTGGCCTTGTGTTACTTCACGTGCTGACGATCAGTTCTGCTCATTAATATCGTGTGCTTGGAAGATCAATCTATTTTGTCCGCAATCAAGGCTGCAGCTGATCACGATGAGGCGCTGACACAGGTACGTGCGACTGAAAGACTCTGCAGGAGGAATGGATGGACCGCACTAGATTCTGGAATCGTCGTTTCGAGTTTTTTGAAATCATGTCAATGCAATTCGCCGTGGCTAGCTAGACCTGTATAATCTACTCCATGCACATAAGAGGGGTTTCTCTCGACTTTACCGAAAACAGCAGCCGCCTGCCTATTTAAATTCTTCACAGAGCTTACTTTGACAAGATCACTAAAAGTGAGTGTGGACGATGGTAACTTTTCACCACTTGGAAGCGAGTGGATTGATGAGTGGTGGAATCTCATTGTACGTCGTGACCATCTTGTCCCTGACCAGTCCGCGGACCGCGTCCTCCCCGCCTATCTGCTCCTGCTTCGAATTATCGGCGTGGTGGTCTTGATGATGACCGGTCCACCAGGCGAGAATGTCGTTGTACCGTTGTGGTGAGGCGGGCACGGCGGGTTCGGTGCGGTACAATGTCTCGACGCGGTCGATCCATTCTTTATTGCTGCTCGTGGTCGAGGAGGTATGACCGGGTGAGGAGGACGACGGAGGCGGACGGACTTGTCCGCCACCATTGATGCAGCCGCTCTCGCAGGCCATGACTTCGACGTAATCGTACTCAACGGCGCCCTTTCTCGCCATGGCCGCGCGACGCGTCACTTTCGGGGCGAGCTTCGACGTAAGACTCGTGATTTGTCGAAACCCGTATGCTTCTGCAAACCTGAGACACTCCGCGCCAGTGTCGTCCAGTAATGTGTATTCCTTCAATTTCGGGCTCTTTTGCAGCGTGATGCGGACGTGCGGGTCGTGGTCGAGATTGTCGGGGGAAATGGAGAGGCCGTAGAGACTGTGGGCAGCCGTGACGAGGATGTGTGCCAGATAGCCGCCGCTGCTGCTGCCCGGCTGACGACCCGAGGGTGGTCCAAAGGAGGCATCGTGGTCCTCTGGCAATGCGCAAAAGTCGAGCGCTGGGTCTTGTTGTCCATTGATCATGGCAACCACTTCGGCGGATGTGACTACCGTGTCTACATCCCGCACTTCATCCACCTGAAACTCCATACGTGAGGCCTCGAGTTTCTTGTCGAAGCAGGGCATGATGGCGACGTGATAGACTTCCCCACGCTGCACGCCATGTTTGCGGGTAACGACGTCCTTCAGCATGACTCCAGTCATCTGTTGCGGACTACGGACCTTGGAAATCGTGGGAATGAGGGAAGACTTTTGTTTTTCGGCATAACAAATCCACCCCGGGCATGCGCTCGCCAGTAATGGACCTTTCGGCTTGTTGGCGTGGTATGCTTTGAATTCCTCCGCTGATTCGTGTAATGATATTTCGCGTCCGATATTTGTGGACAGCACATACATGAATCCCAATTGCTTGAGTAGTGTTCGTAGTTTGCGAAAGGTAGCGTCGATAGGGAGGTCATAAGATGCCGCGATGGAGGCTATGGATTGAGGACATATCGAGGCGACGAAGACCTTCTTGTCGGCCGCATTCAAGGTCGCCTCGACTTCGCTCCACGACTGCAGACCAATCAGGACAGATTCCGCCGTGGTGACGCAGCCGGAACAAGCCAAACAGTCGTTTAGAGATATGGACGCGGCTTCGAGCTGTGTCTCTGTGCCATCCTTTGAGATTTCCCAATGGACGCCATTGTCAATCTTGATTTCGGAATCTAAATTTGTCTTTTTGATTTCTACAGGCTTGATGCAATCTTGCGATGGCAGGAAGAAGTCATTGAGAGACTCTTCTGTCAGCAGGGGCATGAATTGCCACTATTGCCACACAAGTCGTGCTGTAGTCCGAGACCGGGACGCTGTAGAGCTGAGAGTTCTTCGTGCAAGACCGGTTCGTCCTTTAAGATTTACCGTTGATGATTAGTTCGTGGCGCGAGGACTATAGAATGTCAGAGACAGCTGAAGAATGAATAGGGCAATTGCAGCATATATATCCTGGAGATTTCCAACTGAAGTTTGAAATCACGAATTTGTGCGCCGCTTCCTTCATCGTCTTGCCGCGTCTTGTGGCTGATGCGTTTGATTCCTCTCCACCACGGCTCTGCCCACTTGCAGTTGGGTCTTCTCTTAGTGCTACACATGGTCCAACTAGGCTGACGGAGCTACATCAGGGTAATTTTGAGAGGCAAGAAACGTGGTAGATCTGTGCTCCTGCGTCCTTGATGTCATGCAATCAATGGTGGTACAGTAAGGACAAAACTCAGCAATGGACTGGTCAATAGTCTTTCAGTGGCCATGATTAGCAGGCATGTACGAACATACAGTAGTGCAACGGCTGCTGCGTCACCTTGGCGTGTGACTGTAGGTCTTGAGATTCATGCACAACTTGCGACTCCTGGCAAGCTCTTTTCTCAAGCACCCAATCGTTTCGGTGGGAGCATCAACAGTGATTTGGCGGCTTTCGATGTTGCACTACCGGGTTCTCAGCCTCGTGTGAACAAGCATGCCATCCTGCTGGCTGTCAGAGCAGCGCTTGCCTTTGGTTGCACCATCAATCGTGGGTCGACATTCGACCGTAAGCACTACTTTTATCCGGACCAGCCGGCAGGCTACCAGATTACACAAAACTACGATGCACTTGCTCACCAAGGGTCCTTCACTCTCTTCGAACGGGATGGCATCGAGCAAGCCGGACAACTGGATATCGGTATATCTCAACTGCAGGTCGAACAAGACACGGCGAGGACCACATACTACGACTCTCCTCCACAGTCTCTTGTGGACCTCAACCGGAATGGCAGTCCATTGATCGAAGTTGTGACGACGCCGTGCATTCCTTCCGCCGTTGCGGCAGGTGCTGCTCTCAGAAAGATTCAGGCAATCTTAAGAGCAGTTCGAGCCAGCGATGCCAATATGGAGGCAGGTGGTATGCGTTGTGATGTCAATGTCTCCGTCACTACTGATCGTGATCGCCACCTGGGACCGTCTCGTCGTGTTGAGATCAAGAATCTTGCTAGTGGTCGCATCGTCACCGATGCTGTCAATGCAGAAACTGCTCGACAAATCAGTGTGTTGGAAAGTGGAGGCACAGTCGGCAAGGAGACTCGGGGTTATGATGTGGACAAACGGACCACGTTCACAACACGCACAAAAGAATCGGCAACTGACTATCGCTACATGCCCGAGCCTGATCTCAGACCAATCAGATTGTCTGACATGTTTCTTGAGAAATGTGCTTCGAACCTCCCTGAGCTACCAGATGCACAGCTCGATAGACTGCTCGCGCCTCCATATCAGCTCGCTCTCAAGGATGCCAGAGTGTTACAAGACGACACTACAAGATTGCAATATTATCAGGCGGTTGTCAATGTGGTTGGAACGGCGGGAAACAACGCAAAGACAGTGTGCAATTGGCTCGTGCACGAGCTGTATGGCAGACAGCGCGTGATGGCAGAGTCTGGCCGGAAATTACACGAAGTGGAACCGGTGCAGCTTGGCGAGTTGATAAAGCGTGTGATTGGCAATGAATTGAGTGGCACAACTGGGAAGATTTTGCTACAAGCTATGCTCGATGGCGAGAAGCAGTCCATCGCAGAAATGATCGAGTCCCGCGGTCTAACTCAGACTTTCGAGACTGATGATATAGAAGGCATTCTGAAGCTCTTGCTCGAGAAGAATTCATCACAAGCAGAGAAGCTCAGAGGTGGGGACATCAAGATCAAGAAGTGGTTCGTTGGCCAAGTCATGCGTGAGAGCAAAGGGTAAGAGCCACATCATGCGGTTAGTCATGGAAGCTAACGGATTATAGGCGGGCCAAGCCGGCAGAGATTGAAAACTGCCTAGAGGGTTTCGTGTGACGACAGTACATACCGAAGGTTTCGAGTCAAGGGACCACGAGAATCGATGGTAGCAGCATGTGTATTCGAGACCATGCCAGACTCTTGGTCCATGGCACATGCTTACTTTCGATATCGAGGCCACAATCACCAAACAGCTCTGTACACGATTATCAAATAAATTACTCTACGTGTTTCAGGCAAGGTGTCTGCAGGAACGGCGGTAAAGTGTGGCTGCACCACTCTGCTCCTTTCTTTCGATTTAAAGCACTCAAGTGGAACGGTTATATCCTTCCAAACTTTACTCTAGACTGAAGACCAACGGACAGCGATATTTGCTGGTCTCCTACTCGAGACAGATATCTTTGTGTCCGACTTGTCGCGGCCTCCACTCCTCAACCACAACCAGCAGTATGGCATCAGTGACGAGCGGCACACCTACTCGCCCAGAGTCCGTAGAGCCATCAACTTCCGAAGTGACGAAAATAGACTCGTCATCTACCACATGCCCAGAATCTGCAGAGGATGATGGCATGACCATACCGAAAGGCCCTTTTGACTGGGAAAATTACGGATTCAAGGCCGAGGACGTACTTGATGCCCAGTTTCAGCCAGTGAAGAAGGGGCTACATCTCGGCGTCATCACACTGAAATCAAAGGGCCAGTCGACCTACCGCATCACCGTGACCTGTGCGCAGAAGGAGCAGATCTTTCGCGAATTGATGTCGAAGGCAAGAGTTGCGACGGTATCGGACGAGCAGACTGCGGCGGTGGCAAGGAAGATTCAAAACATGTCGTTGAATGCAGGCAAGAGGGCGGTAAATTTGCAAGTCACCTGCTCGCATTCGCCCCTGCAATCAAAGTTTAGTCCAGACACACCGGAGCCGAGCGAACGGAGTGGCACGACCTGTTCTCGTACGCCGGATCGTCCGAGTCCCGCCTTCAGTCAGGCGTCTTCGATAGTGAATTATCTCGAGGAGAGACGAGGCTCTTGGGCGGCGAACCAGATCTGAACCATTCACCACCACGACCAGCATCATCGTACCAGGGCTAGACAACCTGTCTGCAGAGCAGAGAGGCTTTTTCTGGGAAATAGCAATAGACTAATGCTTGAGAATTTTCAATCTTTTTCCAAATGGCAAATTAGCATAGCATAACACAGCATAAGCAAGGAACCTTTGTACCAGTATTATTACAATCTACTTTGCATTTCCAAACATCAAAGATTGCGGCTCGATTGTCTCTCGCCGTCGCTATTCATTGCTTGAAAATGCCTTTTTCCACTCTCCTCCATCAATCTTGCTCCTTTTGATGATAGGGCCGGTGTCAGCTCATGTGGACGATGCCGGCGGGCTGCTTGACGTGACACTGGCCGAGGTGCTTGCCGGTCGAGGTATCGTACAGGGCGATGGTGTTGGCGTCCCGGTGTGCGACCCAGAGGAGGCGGTCGTCGTTGGAGATGGCCATGGTGGTGCCTCGGATGTCGAGGGTGCGCAGCTGGCCACTGTTGAGGGAGATGACGACGATGGCCGCGTCGGTAAACATGATGAAGGCCCTTTCGCGGTTCTCTAGGATCGCGAGACTTGTTGCTGGCGAGTTGATATCGGCATCGTCCACTTCGTACTCGCGCTCAATCAGAAACTCACCATCCCGCAACGTGCCTCGTTTCAGCATGGTAGCATTGGGGGAGGATGATTGAGTGCGACAGAGAACAAAGAGGGCATCATTTGCGGCTTGACAGTCGACCATGACGGTGTCGGGGATGTGCATCGACTTGAGGGGAGTGAGGAGACCGTGTTCCGAGACGCGGTAAGATGTGAGGCCGTGGGCGGTGAGGCCGACGACGTAGTCTTCCTTGAGCCAGTGGACAAACTTGATGATGGGTTTGGGCGTGGGCACGACACTCTTGAGTTCCGTGACGTCGATGTGTGATTCGGAATTGATGTGTTGTTGAATCAGGGCAATGACGTCGGACGTATTGGCGGTCTCGGCGCTACCGCTTTCTCCGGCGTCGTCCATCGTCTTTGAGATGGTGTAGAGTGTGTCGAGACTTTCCGCGACGGGATTCTCCGTGACGGGTTCAAGCGTGCTCGTTCGGCGGCGACGTGTGGATTTCGGGGTTTGAGGAGACTTCACGACGCTATAACATTCCTGGTGGTTGATGAAGATGGTCTTGCCAATGCTCATCATGGCGTGTGGTCGAATCCCGCCCGTCGAAAGATTCATGGTCTCTGCAATCGTCCCTAATTCCGTCGGAGACAGAGTCAGGAGACGACCTTCAGTACTCTTGATTGCTTGGTCCAGGCAATAGAAGCACTTGTTGTCCACGTCCACCAGGACTTGAATGGGTGTTTCGCCGGCATCTATCGTCGTCTTTACTGTGACACTACCTGACTTTGGCACGCATCGCACAATATAGACGCTCCCACAAGAAGATCCTACCAATAGATTTGCTGCTTCGGCCATGATACGGTCACATCATGACGCGGCCATTGTTTTTGTGATGCTCCTACTCTCATATTCCGAGAAACACTGGAAGCGTGTGCAGCAATGGTCACTGCTCCACACCTTGCCGAATGAAGCAATTGCAATGGCTTGGAAACTCTTCTCGTACGTATACGCGCGAGCTCGTGTTCTCCACTTCAACCTTGGCACAACAGAAGACGATTATACATGTTTACAAGCATGAGCCTCGGGTTCTCGTCGCATCGTTGCGCAGATAGGAGCAAAGAGGTTCGAGGCGCGAGGATGATTATCACGAATCAGTGTGGCTCTTCGTAGGTAGCGGGCGATACAGCATACCAACAACGGTTCAGGAAGGGTTTGCGAATCATGAGTCTAGCTCAATTGCCGCCTCGCGATCGCATCATTCGAAGTCTCTTCAATGAGAAGGATGAATCTGGAGCTGCTTTGGAATCATACATCACTCATGTCAAGATCTTTGAGGATGTGCAGTACCCATCCGAACTCCCTCCACAGCCGACACCACAAGAGAACCTCAAGGAACGTTATATACTGCTCTCCGTCAAGAAGAATGGTCGAGTCCGCATGCACAAGTCTCGAGCCAACGATAACGGAACATTTCAGATCGGCAAGACTTGGAATCTTGAAGATTTGCAGAAGGTTCAGGACACGGACAAGCGCGGGCTTATCATCAACCTGTTGAAACCGTACTATTGGACGATGGAGACGTCCAAGGACAAGTATATGTTTGTCAGCGCGTTGACTAAGGTATACAAGAAGTATACAGGTGGCAGAATGTTCGAGATGTTGAATTTCGAATCCCAAAATGGTACGATGAAACTTGTCCATCTCATGAATAGAACTGACGATTCAAGTCCCTAACGACCGGCCGATGCCTGTAGCACCGCGGCAGGAGCGATCTGTGTCAGCTCAAGTGCCTTTACAAAACCACCCGTCCCATGCAGTGTCCCCTGTAAGATCTCAAAGAGCTGTCAGTGATGTGCACGAAAAGTCGTTTCGAGAATCGCCTAGACAAGGCCTCCCTTCTCAACCACAGCAATTGAGTAAGCCCAGTATTTCTGGGCCGATACCTACTGGTTCGCCAGCGGCGCCAAGTAGTAGAGTGACCTCCAGTCATTACGGTGGCAATAGTGACAGACTGTCGACAGCAACGGAAACAGTGCGGAGTCCTGCAGCAAGCCGTTCTCAGCAACGATCCGTCAGCGGAACGGCCGACGACAGAGCTAGACGTGGTGCTGTACCATTTGCTAGTCCTCCTCCAAACTCATCCCGAACGATGTCCGCAGGCAGTGACGATCCGGTCCGCATTGTTGACACAAGATCCCAAGGTAGAGCACCTTTGATGGAGCCTCGGCCAACGAAATCTTATGGTAACGACCTTGGATCACCCATGTCCTTTGGCGATGCCAAAGCACCCAACAGTCCAGTAATGCCGCCCGAAAAATCGCTAAGGAGGCAAGTGGTGGAATCGCCGGGCTCAGAAATGGCCCCAGCGCTACCCCGGCATTTCGATGTTCCGCCTCAGTCCCCAATGTCACCTCCGCCTCCTGCAAAGTCACCAGCTAGAAGGCCTTCCAACATTCGACTAAACACCAATGGATCCGCAAAAGCCCTCCAGGATCGCATGACAGGCATGGTCTCACCAGCGGAATCAGGGTCAAATTCTCCAATACCTGAAGTCCCTTCCCTTCCATCCAAGTCCGGCGCACGGTCTGCCGATGTACATAGAGCACAGGATCGTGGTCTGCCGTGGGCGACTCCAGTAGAGAAACCAAACACAGAGGATTATTTCAGCAAGTTTGCTCCACAAGTGAGTAGACCTCTGGAAATACCGGCGTCTGCCAATACTTTTGCTTCAGTTGTTGGAGTCGATGAGAATCCATCGCCATCAGCTCCTGCCACGACGAGGACAATGAAGAACATGCCGTCCGAACAGGCCGAATCTGAACCAATCACCATCACGGAGCCTCTAGATGATGAAAGTGCATACATCGATGAGGCCATTCGTGACTTCAAATGGACAGCTCGCCACGGCGCTGACCTACTGGCCAGTAGACTCGAGGACGAACTTGCCGTTCTCGAAGCTGCGAATGTCCATACACTGGCGGACAACGATGCTCGAGTCGAGGATCTCATGGTCAAGCTTGATAAAGGGATTGCTCAGTGTGACGATATGATCAATATTCTGACAATCTATGACTTTGAGCTTGCGACTATAGCTGAAAATGTCAAACATATCGAAGGGCAGAGTCAAGGTCTGCAAGTGCAGACTGCGAATCAACAATCTCTCGTAAACGAAATCACTCGGGTGCTAGCAAGTATTACCATTTCGGAGAGCGATCTAGATGCACTTAAAGGTCGTGGTGGCAATCTGGAGTCATTGGAAGGCGTGAACAATATCGAATCGAGTCTGGTCAATCTTTATCGAGCGCTCAAGTCATTGAGGGACGAAAAAACTAACGTCAATGACCAAAGCATGTCTGCTCTACAACCAAAGAAGAAAGAGTATATGAACGAAAGCAATGCTTTCTTGGCACGCCTGAGCCAGTATTTGCAAATTAAATTCCAAGCAGCTTTGCTCACAAAAGAAGCCGAGAGCATATCGCGATTGGAGCCGCCTCGAGTCTTACAAGGACACGAGGACGGCTTTATGGCACTGGCGCCCTATGCAGCACTTATGCTCTACGCCCGCGAAATTGAACCGAACTATCATTCTGAATATATGCGTGCATATGCCTCTGCGGCCAAGTCGAGCTGGCAGGGCCCAATACTTGACTTTGCTGGCCAATGGCGTAGTCGAGCAAAAAAAGCGACTCCGGAGGAAAACGAGCATATCTTCACGGCTGCTCGCGATCAGCAGTCCTCGGGTCCAGCTAGAAATGCTACTCTGAAGCGGTCCAACACACTAGCAAAGCAGATCAAGTCGGTGACAACAACGAAAAGTGACAAGGATGCAAATGACGCTCGACCACCAGCAAGTGAAGTCTTCCGCACCATCCTGGACAACCTAGCACTTCTTCTCGTGAATGAACAGAATTTCCTCGTCTCGTTCTTTCACCTCTCCTCCTTCAACAACTATGAGTTTGCCGATTACGTGGAGCTCGAGATAAAATCGAGAATCACTGTTGAGTCACTGGACGATCACAAGCCGACAGAACCGAGTCGAACTTTTGCGAAAGAGAAATATATACTCATGGAGTCCATCTTCGGATGGCTCAATGGTGACTTATCTGAGCTAGTGGATTATCTTGCCAAGATTGATTCGGTTCAAGTGGTCGGCATCATCAAATCGATTGAGGTCGTCAGTGCCGAGTGGGCCAATTCTGATCAAGAATTCATGCTGAAGACACTACAGAGGTTGAAAGATCGCCTCATGGGCCTGCTGAATCGTTTCATCGAAGCTCAAGTCAAGGCAATCAAAGACATCAAAGTTACATCGAAAAAGAGGAAGGGTGTGATTCCTGTCTTTGAGATCTTCCCCGACTTTGTTGAACGGGTCGAAACACAACTTCAATCGACCGAGAGTGACAAGGTGGCCATGAATCAACTCGAGATTCGCGCAACAGTGAATGAGGCTTACGAGCAGATGAGCAAGGCAATGTTCCAATCGGTGAAGACTTTAGCGTCATCTGCCACAGTGACTGCTCATGGGATGGCGGACCCAGAGGATAAGGAGATCCTAAATTATCACATCCTTATGGTACAAAATATGCATCAATATCTGGAAGCTCTGCAGAGTCGAAACAACCTTATTCTCGAGGACTTCCAGTACACTGCTCAAAAACAGTACTCGGAACACCTCATCTCCTATACCCGTCAAATAATCGTCCGACCCATCGGCAGGCTGAAGGAATTCACGGACGCCTTTGAAAAGTCTCAAGGGCAAGGCGAAGACACAATGTCCAAGGCCACCTTCTCCTCGACCTCACTACGGCGCCTTCTATCCGATCACGATGAGCGAGACATGCGCAAAGGCATCACGGCTATGCGTAAGCGGGTAGAGAAGCACTTTGGAGAGGAAGATGGCGGGTCTCCGACGCTTCTGGCCGCTGCCTGGAAGACTACCCAACAGGAGTATCTATCCGTTGTTGACAAGATGCTCACTATCGTACAGAGTCACTACAGCGATGTGAAAGCGGACTGGTCAAGGCAGAACCTCGCTGCAGCCTTTGCCAAGAGAGACATATGATAGAATGAAGCGATGGGCGAAGACGAAGTGTGCCTTGGACAATGATGTAGACTATTCATTCAACTTATAATGATTGCCTTATTCCCATCTTCATTTTCATAAACGTCTGCAGTGCTCACGGGCCCCCGCATGCGTCCATATCCGGCTCCACACAGATAATGGATGCGTGGCCGGGTTTCATGCTCCTTATCCCGGCCCTGGTTGGTTGCATAATAGAATCGACAAGGTTGTCAGTCAAACAGAGTATACTTGAAGACCTGCTTGAGGTTATCGCTCGTTACTTCGAAGCACGCAGCGACCATATGCAGATCCAGATCTCGACACCTCGAAGCTTTGATAGTCGCGCACCACGTCGTTCCGACGTGCAAGCATCCAAGGAGACCGACAAGTACGGTCAGGGGTTCTGCGACTTTCTCAATGCAACACCTACCGTATTTCATGCGGTGGACTTCTACAGTGCCAAGTTGAAAGCAGCCGGATACAAGCACATTGCTGAACGCGATGATTGGTCAGACACGTTGAAAGCCGGTGGTAAATACTTCTTCACACGAAACTATTCCTCCTTGATTGCCTTTACGATTGGTGAGAAGTATGTCGCCGGCAACGGAATAGCCATCATTGGATCACATATCGATGCTCTGACGATGCGCGTCAAGCCAGTCTCCACGAAATCGTCTGCGGGCTATCTACAATTGGGAGTCGCTCCTTATGCCGGCGGTGGGAACATGACATGGTGGGACAGGGATCTTGGTCTCGCGGGTCGAGTCATGGTCAGTGATGTCTCGGGTGATATCAAACAGCATCTCGTGCGCCTGCCATATCCCGTGGCCAAAATTCCCACTTTGGCACCACACTTTGGTGCGCCTTCGCGAGGTCCGTTCGATGCGGAGACACAGATGACCCCCATTATCGGACTTGAATCACAGACGGTGGAGCGCGAGCTGGAGAAGCAATTCAATGCTCTTTCGACAGATGCTGTCAACAATCCACAGAAGAATCATTCTCCACGTCTGCTCGCTGCCGTCGCAAAACAACTCGGGATCAAGGTATCGCAAATCAGTGATTTCGAACTCGAGCTCTTCGACTTTCAGCCTGCTCAGCCATTCGGTCTCAACGCCGAGCTCTTGTCCGTCCCGCGATGCGATGACAAGTTGTGTTCGTATGCCGCCATGGAAGCACTCTTGAATTGCACATCCGATTCCGAGTGCATCGCTAATTCTGGGTCGATCCACATGGTCTACCTCTGCGACGATGAGGAAGTCGGCTCCGGGCTGCGTCAAGGAGCAGGCGGCAACATGGTCCCCTTGGCGGTGGAACGAATCGTGGACATCCTCAACAAGACGGACAAGAAGACGCAAAATTTGGTGGCCATGACGTTCGCTCGCAGTTTCCTCATTTCCGCAGACGTAAAGCACGCCTTGAATCCAAATGTAAGCTCACGCAAAGCTGACGCGGTACTAGGTGATACACGCAGTGAATCCCAACGTTCGCGCCCCTCTATACCCTCTCATCCTCCTGCTCATCATACCACTTTTCACACGGGTGGTTGTGGTCACGAGAAGAGGGAGAGAAGATTGCAAGGACTTTTTCCAGGCTAACGTGACGTCTAGTTTGTCGGCGCGTACGAACCAAACATGGCACCACGATTGAATGTCGGACCAGTCATCAGTTGCGACGCCAACGCACACATGACCACCGATGCCGCCTCAAAGGCACTATGTCAAAAAGTCGCCAATCACGCCGGATCCACGCTGCAGCTCTTTCAAATCAGAAACGGACAGCCGTCCGGCGGCACCATCGGGTAATTGCCACTCCTGCCCTTATACGGGACCGCAATCGTACAGATTGGCTGACTGGATATAGACCAATGTTGAGCTCCAAGACGGGCATTAGGGCGATCGATATCGGCGTATGACAGATTCTAGCCCTTTGAGGTTGTAAAATGAATGAGACTGACGAGAGGAATAGATTCCACAATTGGCGATGCACTCTATTCGCGCCACGACGGGTGCCAAAGATCCTGGCTTGGGCGTAAAGTACTTTGAGGCATTCTTCCGACAATTCGAGCAGGTCGAGGGGACCATCAAGGTCGATTAGACAAATTATCTTAGCATAAAAATATCAGAGAAATTTGTCAGCCACGTATGCATACTTTGAATGGTCTACAATAGTGGAAACCTATTCTATGAGCATGTAAATTGAGCTGTAAATTGAGCTGTAAATTAGTCTGAAAACCGATTACTACACACTTCGACGACTGAAGACCACCCGTCATCAATTGCAATATTGTTTCTCCCTTTCAACCCAATACTGCAGCCAATTTTCGCCAGTTGATGGTTCCTAAGTATGGCATTAGTCTTGTCATCCACAAAGATGAGAGTAAGGTGTCGTACCTAGGCCGGTGACTGGGTCCCATCCGGGCACGGCATCAAAGCCGACGCCATGACAACCTGGATTGCTGCCCTCGACGACATCGTTGAAGAGGTGAGCGTTGGCGTAGAGCGCAGGGTTGACGAAACCGAGCACGGGTTTGCCGCGAGACTGTCGCAGCAGATTGAGTCGTGCGATGAGTGAGGCCACGACGGGCGCGGAGACGGAGGTACCAGAGACGACGCCGAGATTGTGGTTCTCCGCGACAAAGTAGTTGACTCCGATGGCGGAGAGGTCAGGGTATCCCCTCGTGCCGGTCGTGTTGTATCGTCCTGCTGCCTTGACGGGTGTGTGGTACTTGAAGTAATCACCGAGAGCTTTATCTTGATACGCGGGTCGCTTGAAAATCTAGCAGGAAAGGTTAATACTTGGATACTTTGAAATGCATGCAGTCTGTTGAGGACGCGAGGGTAATTGCTTACGTTGGAGAATCCGCCGCCGGATTGTGTCGTCACGTTGGATGCGACCTCACTGCCCTTCTCATAAACCTTCTTGCCAGCCTTGATCTCGGTCGAGCCTACACTGGTGAACCATGGGCATGAACTTGGCCAATTGACCACGAAGCGCTTCTGTATCTCGGTGACAGGTGGGTCGTACAAGCCGCAGTGCGCGATCGAGACGCCGTCATCGCCGGAGGAACCGATGAAGGAAATCCCGGTAGCTCCCATCTTGCCCCATTCCGTGCATTGTCTCCTGCTGTACTTCTCCGTTTGCACAAAGGATTCCATTGAGTCGTAAGAGAGACTGACGACAGACGTCGCTTTGACTGTGCCACAGTCCCTCTTGTGATAACCTGACCACTCCGGACTCGGATATGCTGGATCAGCCAGTGCTTCGTCCTCTCCACTGCTCAAGCAATAGGTTGCATCGATTCCATCCAGGAAAGTATTGAAGTTGGCACCAGACATGTTGTCTCCGACCTGGAAAACTGTCACATTCGCAGGATACATCATTGGAACGGTGACTTGCACATCAAGATTAGCTTCATTATTCTAAGCAGCTGATTAGCATGACGTCGGATCAAAGCATGAGAAGGACAACTCACCCAGGTTGTCCCTTGAAATGTTGTTTGTCGACCAAAGCCGTCGATTGCCTTTACGAACGGCGAAGTGCCCTTGGGAATCCAGGGATTTACGTAGGAGTTGTAATAGTCCAGATCATCCTGCAGGTACGCCTCTGGACTTTGCGTGAAGATGCCAAGCGAGTTGTTGTACTTTGCCGCGTCTGGAATGATGGCAGGGACATTGTATAATTTGCGTATACACTTTGGCGTCATAAACTGATCACAGGTGTCCAGATTAAAGGTTGCGTTGGGATTTGTGTACTTTTGGTCCAAGAACTGGAGCGGCTGGAACTTTGGACTGTGCTTGATGCCGGCATTGTAGGCCGCCTTTACGTCTTTGATGCCAGATTGCTTTGAGGCTACGATAAGTTCCGAGGTACGCTTGACAACGTCCGGACTAGGCTTCGAAAGTGCGAGATTCCTGTCGAAATCGATCGTTGGAGTAATGATATCAATGTGCTCGGCCACGTCTGCATGGACATGATAGTTCTCGCTTCGGGCAACGATCCGTCCATTGGTGTGCTCATAGACAGAGTATTCGGTCTTGAGCAACTTTTCCGCTTCAGCGATGGATGCATCCACATAGATCCAGCCCTTGGAAGGACTGAGCCTGATCTGGTCGAGGGATATGCCAGCATTCATGATCCAAGCTGTCACTGCAGATCTGCTCTTTTGTGTAGGTTCGAAGAGCTTCGCAATCTCTTGGTGGGTGTAGTATCGTCCGTACTTTGCTGATTCCGGATCAGAGACTTCCATGATGATGTTCTCAAGATTGTCGACATTTTGCTGTGTAAGGGCAATCTTGAGCAAGAAACGAGCATCCTTGTTTGTTTCACCTTTGTGCTGCCATCCAGCCGGTAGGTAGTCTCGTTTCTCGTGCAAGACATGACTATTTCCCGGTTGAGGATGAGCAATCACGACGGCAAAAAGCCCATGAAGAGCTAGTGCCACTGCTGGAGTCCACATGCTGAGACTCTAGGCTTGTTGAACGATATTTTGACACAATCTTCATTTTGCCTGACGACGACGAGCTTCTTATAGTTGTGAATTACTGGTCCCTTGTGGCATCTCTTGCGTGATTGTCTTATCATCATCGCACCATCGACCCGCATTGTTCAGCAGATGAGCCTGGAGATGAATCTAATCTATTCGCGACAGATGTAGCATGCTCAGGCACCTAAGTAGGTTCGTGTCGACCTGCATACAACTAGCCTAGTGAACAAGAAGCCCTCTCAATATAGCAACACATGGTTTCCTCTGATTTCCTTGGTAACTTTTGATTGACTATTGCGCCTCGACACGAGCCGAGACTTGGGGAAATGGTCACATATACTGAACTGTCAATGCCACGCACATTGTCACTGATAAGAACGCGCCTGCACAATCTACTGAACCGACGACGACAGAGCATGACCGAGGCATAAGCTGAAATCTCGTGCGGGTGTGTGATGAACCATGTGTCCTGTTTGATAGTTCAGATTATCCTGATCATGCTGCACTCTAGTCAATGCTTGTGTGATCGTACATTGCCCTTGTAGCCCTATTCTCTGTTGTAAGACTCGTGCCTACAGTATGCATCAATGCTATCACGCCATGCCGAGTGCCATGAAGGTGCTCATGTAAGCCGTGCGCATTGCGTTCATGTGTGGTGCACTGGTTTTCGTTATCGCACCGAGATGAATCTCAAATCTGATCTGAAACTGCTGATCTGATCAGCCAGCTGGTTATGAGAATTCGAGCACGAACCGAACAAAATCCATGAGATACTCCATGTGACTCTTCTTTGTTGAAACATTGATTGATGATAATGATGATTTATAGAGACGAATTCGTATGAGACCCTATGAACAAACGCTAAGAAACCCCGCACCTTCAACGATGCACTCAAATGTGCAAGCCTGGAGCAATCTCGCTGCCTGGTCGGACAGTCTGAGATCCAAATGTGCCGGCCTTGTGCCCTCCTCGCAAGAACTCTCCCTTTGTCTCCCTCGCGTGTTTGATTCTTGCCTCCATCTCGGGCCTGAAGTGTCGAATGAGACCCTGGATAGGCCATGCGGCAGCATCGCCCAGAGCACAGATGGTGTGTCCCTCGACTTGCTTCGTTAACTCCTGCAATTGGTCAATCTCTCGCTCTCGCATCTCTCCAGTCTCTGCTCGCTTCATCATGTTGGCCATCCACGTTGTGCCCTCACGGCATGGCGTGCACTGTCCACAAGACTCGTGTTGATAGAATGAGGCGAAGCGGGAGATGGCAGCAATGATGTCTGTCGACTTGTCCATGACGATGACTGCAGCAGTTCCGAGACCGGATTGCATATCCTTCAAGGAGTCAAAGTCCATGAGTGCATCTTCACACATTGGCTTCGTCAAAACCGGGACAGATGAACCTCCGGGGATTATTCCCAACAAATTGTCCCATCCTCCTCGAACTCCTCCGCAGTGTTTGTCAATGAGCTCTCGCAGCGGTATCGACATTTCCTCCTCTACAGTGCAAGGATTGTTGACGTGTCCCGAAATGGCAAAGAGTTTTGTTCCGGCATTTCGCTCTCGTCCCATTCCAGCAAACCACGAAGCTCCACGTCTCAGAATGGTTGGTGCGACAGCGACAGTCTCTACATTGGTGACGGTTGTCGGACATCCAAAGAGACCGACGTCAGCAGGGAAGGGAGGCTTGAGTCTTGGCTTTCCTGCTTTGCCCTCGATCGACTCAATCAAACTGGTCTCCTCACCACAGATGTATGCACCAGCACCTCTGTGCAGGTAAATGTTGAAGTTGTAACCGGTGCCCAGAATGTCCTTGCCCAAGTATCCGGCTTTGTAAGCATCATTGATGGCCGTCTGCAACGTCGAGGCTTCGTTGTAAAACTCTCCACGAATGTAAATGTAGCAGTCGGTGGCATTCATGGCCCGACCAGCCAAAATGCATCCCTCAACCAACTTGTGTGGCTCCTTTCGCATAATCTCGCGGTCCTTGCAAGTTCCGGGCTCGCCCTCATCGGCATTGATGACCAAATATCGTGGTCGTGGGTCCTTCTGCCAGCCAGGCTTGTTCATGAACGACCACTTGAGTCCCGAAGGAAAACCAGCACCACCTCGTCCTCGAAGGCCAGACGCCTTCATTTCCGAAATGATCCAGTCGTCTCCCTTGAGCAGCAGCTCCTTCGTCTTGTAGTAGTCGCCCAGCTTCATGGCATTCTTCATCGTCGGCTCGTATCGAGCATATAGATTTTGGAATATTCGGTCCTGGTCCTTCAAATTGCCGTGCACTCGCTTCGGCGCATCAGTGACGGTGGCCAACCCTCTACGTAGAGAGGGTGACCTCTGCGACATTTGACGACCGACAGACTGCATCTTGTTCAGTCGCTGGTATACTATTGCTGTGTATTCTTCAACGTCTTAAACATTTCAGGATGAAAGAGTGGTCGAGTCGCCTTGCTTACGATCTGTGGGTTACCGCACTGGTCAGCAACGGATTTCTCGGATAGTGGACGGGTACTAATGTAGATTAAATAAGCTGATCAGATCAGTTTTTGATCAGATGATCATCTCAATCATGATCATGCTTATGAGTGATCATGCCTGTAGCTCAAGTACTACTACAACAGCTGCAGGGATACTGCTGTATTCATCAGGACTTTTTTAACGTTGATTTGCTCATTTGACGACTGACATTAGCTGGTTTCAAGGATGTTTACTGGCCTGGTCGAACATCTCGGAGGTAATAGCGTCGTCGATCACCATGACTCGCATTCTAACCTCACCCTAGAAGTCTCTGAACTGATCGCCGATGCGAGCGGCACACAACTCATCATCGAAGCGTCCGCGATCCTAGATGATTGCGCACTCGGGGACAGCATCAGCGTGAACGGGACCTGCCTGACGGTGACCCACTTCTCCTCCTCGCGTACACACGCCACCTTTGGCGTCGCCCCAGAGACCCTGCGCAGGACAAGTCTCGGCGCACTCCAGCAGGGGGACCGCGTATGCCTCGAACGCGCATGTAAAAGCGATACCCGCATGGGCGGTCACCTCGTCCAGGGCCACGTCGACTGTGTTGCCGATATTATGGTCAAACGTCCCGACGGCGAGGCGTTCGCCATCACATTCAAACCTCGCGACCCGGAGATCCTCAAATACGTCGTCGAAAAGGGGTACATTTGTCTCGACGGCGCAAGTCTGACTGGTAAGTCCCCCACTCCACACCATGTAGCTAGGGATGGAAAGATACTGATGATAGGGTAGTGACCGCGGTGGACGACAGCACGTTTTCAGTCATGATTATAGCCTACACGCAGCAGAAAATCACGCTGGGCGCGAAAGACGTCGGGGAGTGCGTCAACGTCGAGGTCGACCAGGTCGGCAAGTACATTGAGCGCATGATTGCACCACACATCAAGAAACTGGAGGACAAGTTGGCCGCTCTCGAAAGGCCTCAATGATACGATAGAAAATGTTAGACAATGATTGGATAGCATGGATATAGGGACGACTCGGGTACGTCATACAGTTGTGTTTGCTACGCATACATTATGATAATCTACACGACGGAGATGCCATCTACAACTAATGATATCATGCCACCAAGTAAAGTCGATGCACTGTCCCGTCCACCTCATACCACATGACATTTTTGAAATCTCTCAATCTTGAGGAGAATGACTCGGATCAATTCCTAATCTTGAAGAGCCGTCGGAGCGCCTGGAACTTTTTGGGCTTGCCCGTCTTTTCACTGTACACGATATCCGAGTCTTGATCACGACGCACACCAGCAGTACTTGCCTTGGGTCCGCCGCCGGAAGAAGATCTCAACGTGCCGGCACTCAGTGCGTTTGCCGGCCCCGACGACCCCCCGACCGTCCGGCGAGGTGTGCGCGCGTCCTCGCTGTCGCTAGAGTACCGGCGCATCGCCGGCACCGGCGGCACGTCGTCCGCCACCCTTTTACGACCAAATCCAAACGACATGCGTCGCGAACTCTTTCGCGGCGTGGTGGGCATGGATTGCGTGTCTGCGGCTGCTGCTGCAGAATTGCCGCCGCTGCCCAGGAACGACGAGGATGACGCTCGAGGTGGTGGTGGACGTGCCTGAGGTCCCCGCATGGTGGTCGCAAAGACCCGATCGTCCGATGCCGCACGGCGATGTGATTGACTGGACGCCGTCGCCGTCGCCTCTTTTGGTTCCGGTCGCAGGGACGTTCGGAAGGACCGATCAATCATCGAACTGCTCGAGTTTTGTCTGCTCAAGGTGGACGGCCGCTTGCGTTCGAAGCTGGACTTTCTACGTTCCGGAGCATCGGTGTAGACGTCAGACCCACCTTCGGCGGCTGTAGGGGCGTCCGGGTGCAACATTTTCTGTACTCGACGTTGCGCTAGCTCCATCACGGCGACATGCTGGTTCACAGCTTCCGATCGGACGCTTTCAGCCACACTCCCGGCAACTGAGGCCCTCCTGATAGATTTTGGTGGTAGTGGTGGTTGCGCATTGGAGAGCGACTGCATGGAAGCGCGTCTGGGCATGCCAGGAGCAGTGACACTCGAGTCGGTCGAGATGCGTCTGGATACGGACTGACGCTTCTGCTGGGGCGGGTTCTGTCGCAGCGATACCATTCTCGTGGGGCCTTGACTTGTCCTCGATTGCTGCGACGAGACCGAGTTTGATCGGCGCATCACGGCAGGACTTGACTCCATGGCGGCATTGCCGTTGACGCTACCGTTCGTGCTAACCCTTCGGGATGCCTCCTTCGGTGCACTACTGCCACGAAGCGTGGTCAATGATCTTTTCCCACCAATCTGTTTAGCTCTTCGTCTAGCTGCAAAGGAGTCATCACTCTCATCGTCGGCAACATCAAGCTGAGAGTCCGTCTCCAATCTGGAGAAGCGTGCTGAACCGGATTGCGATGGTGTCTTCTTCAGTGCAGACTTGAGGGGACTCTTTGCGGAACTCGAGCCATCGACCGCAGCCAGGTTTTGCTGGGTGAGCTGCAACGGAGCTGCAGGTTGGTTAGAGGTCAGCACACCTTGTCTTTTGAGTGCTGGACTGGCTTTGAAGTCCTCGTCAGCATCGCTGTAAGCACTATTACTCTCGATGGTGCTGAGATTCCCATCGTCCGCCTCTATTTTCTGTTCGGTTGGCACTACTTGGCTTTGCTTCTGAATCGGGGGCGCAAGGGTCGGAGTGTTTCCAAGTCCGACAGACGTATTTGATCTCAACGACGAGTTCGAGCTTCGACGCTGCATGACTGGTGGTGGCATCAGAGTGCTGCTCGAGGTCACGCCTCGTCCTGGCGTTCCATTCGTTGCGGGTGAAGCGCTGGTCTTCAGCACACTGCGTCTTCGCTCAGGGTTTGGTGAGGGGCCTCTACTCGGCCCTTCGGCGTCGTCAATGTCGGAGAACGACACACGGCTAGCTTTCCTCCTCTGCACGGCATCTTGTGGAGCCTCGCTCGTGTCCGACATGGCAGAGCTGACAATCGACTCGGCACGACGTCCACGGGCACTGGCCGGAGCGGCTGCTCGCATGGCACTCGCCGAGGTCTGTCCTGCATATGCATAAGTCTTGTTGTAGTCTTCGTTGATTCGCTCGAGATCCGACTGGAAGGAGCGAATGGACGCACTACTGGACATGTTTTGTTGTCGCCTTTGACTATTGACCACCTGCGGCGGCTTTGATCGCATCGTCTCGCGCAGCTGTGAGGTCTGTGTCGCGGGCGTCGTTGCTCGGGCATTCGCCGTCGCCGTTGCACCGGAAGCTGCAGCCGTCGCACCACTTGCGCTGCCATACAGACGTCGCGACCCGGTCTGTCTCACTGCCGAGTACTGACCGGGACGATTCGACATGGCCCCAGAAGTTGACTTGAGTGATCCGACACTGTCCCTACGACCCAAGCCGGCCGAGACCGTGCCCGGTCGAGTGGCATTGCCGTCGATGGAACTTCTTCGCCTGAATTTGAATCAGCACTTGTAAACAATCGATCATGACGAAAGGACCACGTACTGTGCATTTGCAAGCGCTGATGCAGCGGCAGCCTAGAAATGGTCAGGCACGACTATGCCTCTAGAAAGTCGTAGGAATGGGCATACAGCAGCACTTCTGGCGGCATTCGTCTCGGCATTAGAAGAGATCGAGCGTGTCGAATTTGACCTCGCGAGGCCAGACCTCGAGTCGCTTCGCCGCATCTTAGAAGTAGACTTCTGATGGGAAGACCCTGGTGAGACTGTTTCACTGCGATGAAGAGCCTGGCACTGTCGCAATCGGAGAGCTGGGTGAGTAGAAGAATGAAAGCAAGAGGAAACGTCAGAGGAGAGGAATTTGGTGCGAGGGCTGGGCAGAAGCTTGGGCGAGAAGATCTAGCTAGAGGAAGGAAGAGCGAGTCATTTGTTGTGGCAGCGGGGAGGTTGCCGCGGCGTGGCTGGTTTCTTCGTATCAAGTGATTGCTTCTATCACTAGCTAGAACTAGTACTGGTTATAGCTTACAGTACTAGTTGCTATGATATAGTCACCTAATGCATGCAATTATCTTAGTATTATTATTTATTAGTGTTTCCTTTCTCCTCTCCTGGTTCTCTCTGTCGGTCCATGTTCATCCCCCCTCTCCATGCTCGACCCACTATGCTCAACGATGCAATTTCTCATCTCACCTCCCTTTTGTACATGCAAGAATGTAGCGATATGCCTTTCACACACGGCTAGTCGAAGCGCCCGCCACGTTCGAGACTGTCGATGCTGTTGTACTCGTAATCACTATTTTCGTGTGCCTCGCCACATTCCTCGCTCTGCAGGGAGGGAAAGTACTGTCTGTAGGCCTGTATACCGTGTCAGCCGCCATGCACGATTCGAATCATAAGACTCACAAAGTAAGAGATCGTAAATCCCATGACTCCACCGACAGTAACGTCCTGCCAGTGGTGCCGGTAATCCTCCGTCCTCGTCACCGCAATCATGGCCGCACCCACAATCGGCGTGAAGCAGCAGAAACTCTTCCAAGCGCGCGGCGGCGCCTTGAACAGCATGAGTTGCCCTGCCAGCCAGAAAGCCAGGAATCCGAGCCCTGCGAACGCATAACTCGAGTGACCCGAGGGAAAGGACCGAAAGCCCTCATTGAGGAAGTGCGCGTCCTTGGTGGTGCACACGGAAATATCCACCAGCCCTTGCATCGGCGTGCCCGTTACGGGCTTACAACGATCCAACAAGTCCGGTCTCGGCCGCCCGACACCGTTCTTGATGAGTGCCGTGGCAAAGACAGTCAGTGCCGTCGAGGCCGAGAGCGCCAACAACGAGAGGTGCAGCGTATTCGTCCGCCTCTTCAGCACCGTGCACACCACACAAATAATCACCGCCGGCGCACCGTAACTGATCAAGAACAACATCCAGACCGGAATCTGCTCGTGTCGCGCGTGCGGGAACTGGATCGAGAGGTCCGACAGCGAAAAGAGACGGTGGAAAGGGTCGATCGCATGTTCCAGCACCAGAAAGAGAATCAGTGCCCCAATCACCGTGACCCAGTCAAAGACGTGCGAATTCAGCGTCAACCTCATTTCGCTCCTGCCTGGTATTGTGGCTCCCGAATAGCCGGACAATCTTTTATGGTCGCACGACGCTTTTGTGTGACGGAGACACGAAAATGTCAGGAGTGTCGAGAAATCGCCGAAGTTGTGCCGGACTCCACACTTTCTCTCCGCGCGCAGATCCTGAACGTCACTCTCCCTCCCCGTCATTCTCGAGCTCTACTATAGTGAATCACTTGACTTGGCTAGATATTCACGCTTGATTCTGTTTCATTCTAAAAGAGAAGAATTCGACATGAGCAAGGACGACAGCTCCTCCTCGTCGTCTGAGTTCGCCACGACCGTAGTGGTCACGAAAAAAGCAGAGGTGGGCAATAAAGACACGGGCCAGTCCGCCGGCATGAAACGCATGGCGGCCATCACAGGCGTGGCAAAAGGCATCTGCGCATCCGTCATGACGGCCGAACCACACTCCCGCTCGGCAATCCACACCCACGGCGACCAAGACACCGTGGTCTATGCTTCCCGCGGGATCGGCAAGATCTCCTTTGATGCAGGGAAACGCGTCGTCACGCTCACGGAGGGTGATTTTGCGCTCATTCCGCGACATTGTCCGCATCAGGAGATTAATGATTCCGACGAGGTCATTGAGTGGATCATCACCCGGTCAGGCACCGACCCCGTCGTCAATAATCTCGACGGGTGGGAGAAATCCGACTAGAAAAGTGTCTGAAATTCAATGCAGATACACTTGCGACTGGCCGGTCCTCAATACTTGCAAGTGAACAATGATCAATTTGAAAGTACATGAATCATGATTGTCATACAAGTATTTCATCAAAAAAGTCATCACGAATGGGGAGTTTTAGAGCTCGCCCTTTTGCTTGCGCTCGGCCTCCTCCTGCTCATTCTTGGGCACACTGACCATCTTTGGCACCGTAGCCGCATTAGCCTTTCTCATCCAAGTGGCAAACGTGCCGTCCGGCAACTCCTTCGCGTCCCACTTGTCCTGCAGGTGCGCAATCTTGCCCTCGCCATCGAGCTCAATCACAATCTTGCTCTTCATCAACTTGCTCACCCCGGCCGTCTTGTACTCCTGGTGCAGGTCCATCTCGATCAACTTGTCCTCATTCTTCGTCACTTCCTGGTACTTGGTCGTCGACGTGAAGACCTTGGCCAATCCGTACCACTGTGCCGCGAACGCATCGTACCCCTTTGCCGTGGTGATGGGGTCCTCAAAGTGTCCGTCCTGGCGCCAGAAACTCAACTTGTACAATGACCTATCATCTGTCAGTGATGCAATAATTTAGAAGTGACTTGATAGGCTGAACGTACGGTTTTCCGGAAAACAGGTCGAGCACGGATCCGACGAGCTGTTGCCTGTGGTTGTCCAGCTCCTTGACACCAGCAGCCGTCTTGATATTTGTGGCAAAGATCTGAGACGCACTGCCCGCTGCTCCGGCTGATGATGACATGCCCACTACTCCGGTCGTCATGAGTGATATTCCAGTGAGTCTCGGTAAGATGTTTCGAAGTAGCATCAAATATGAAGTCTCTGTATCCTGATGTTCCTGGTAGGATGAGAGTGGTCGGAGTAGTTTGCCCAACAATATATGGAGCAGCCCTGCTTGCGTGAACAGTTCGTATTCCTGCCACAGTGATGTCAGACGCAATCAGCGGCTTGGGTGTCAGTGTGGAGTATTTCCTGTCAATACGAATAATACGACTACATATGCTGTGCAACAGAATTGATGTTGGTTATGGTACAAGTCTCATCCTGCTTTATGGACTGAGTGTACTTAAGCTTGTTCGGGCATGAAGATGGTGTTGCAGACATAGAGGTAGCTTTTTCGTCCCTGATCAGCTCAAAAATTCTGTGAGGGAGCTGATCTGAAAATTTGAAAGCAGCCCATGGCCAGGATTGTTATTTCATGCATTTCGCTACAAAACTTTGACACGATACAGAAAGGATAGTCAACTGTAGAGCCCGCTCATTCGTCTCGAGGCTTGCTGAACTCGACGCGAAGAATAAGGGAATCGTATCCGAATCCGTCCATCCTCTTTTGCGCAATTTCCGCCTCACGCCTGTCGTAGAACGAAATGAATGCAAAACCTTTGACCCGTCTCGTCTCCTTGTCACGAGCCAGGAAGACCCTAGCCACTTTTCCGTGTCTGCCAAACAAGACCTTGAGGTCGTCCTCCTCCGCGTCCTCAGACAAGTTTGTCACACGCAAGGTCGGGAACTCGTCTCGTCCGCCACGCACACCGTTCATCGTCTCCCCAGGTCCGGCACCTTTCCTCATATGTACCGGCACATACTTGCCGTTTGTGTTTGCACCTGGACCATTGTCCACTTCCTCCATCACTCTCGCGGCCGGATCAGCGTCGCCACCGTCCATGGGTTTCAGCGAGTCCTTGTAGGGACATCTGGCAGTGTAGTGATCACCCTTGCAGATTCGACACTTGACTGACGCGCCAGACAGGGAGTTCTTCAACTGCTTCTCCTCCGTCTCGGCGGCAATCTCGGCCTGTTTCGCCGCATAGGTGGAGTATCCCTGAGTGAGGTTGAGTTTGATGTTTTCGCCGGTAGATGTGGTGTCGCTCTGTGGTCCTGGTCCGTGTCCCTTTTCCGCGCCAAACTTCTTCCATTGCTTGCGCTGCGCCTCTGCATGACTGACCTTCTCCACGGCCTTGACAATCTTCAATTTTCGTGTCGTGCGGAATTTTTTGCCCTGCTCGAATTTGTATGATATTTCAGTGATGACGCCGGTCGTGGGATCCGTCGTCCTCGTGATCTCAGGCAAATCATATGTGTCCGTCTCCTCGCTCCAGTCCATCTTTTTTGCCACAGCTGCCATGAATGTAATTGATCTCAGGTATATGAGTCAAGATATCTTTTTACATGCACATATCTACAGCGCGCATGCAAGTTTGTCGACGCACGACATGGAAACCCTTGCATACAACCACTGCGATAATCTAGGGTTGTAGGCAAGCATTGTGATTGGGCAAGCGGTATCTATTGCCTGTTGCAGTAGTCTCTGCCGAATGCTGGCAAGTGGCCAATCGCAGCACGAGTCTTTTGCGGATTCGCCTTGTCTCAACCTTTCCATTAGGTTTCAAGGTTTCGATGGATGCTCTCCCGAACTCCGAGAGGCGGTCCGAATTAGTCTTTGAGCTTTTCAAATATGCTCCAGCTATCGAGCTCGATAGTAGTTGGGATATTCGTCAGTAGTGTTTGCAGGATGATGTTCTGACGCTGGGTTGGTCTTGATTTTTCGTCAAAGCACACGGAAAGCTGTCTAGATGTAGAGTGCTACTAAATAAGAACGTATTCATCGACCGAAGGACAATTTGTGGTAGCAGCCACTGCCTGCGCATTGGAGAAAAGGCTAAGCTTGTTGCAGCCCTTGCCGCCGCCGCAGGTGATATCATAGAGAGTTGCATAGTCCCCGGTAGTGCTAGTACTGCTCTGAAAACTTTCCACAGTCCGGGTACCGTGCATGGCAAAGCATCTTTGAATATCACTTCGCCCTGAGAAGCCTTGATCTGGGATTTGTGACTGAAGATGCACATCTGCATCCTGGAGACCGATACACCTACCAAGGACGAATCTGAGCACGACTCTTATGGCAAAGTGTTTGAAGAACTCTTCAAATCTGCAGCAAAAGAATTGCAACCACCCATTGATGTGACAGTCTCATCTGCTTATGTAGTGGAGGGCAAATATCCACGAGATCTCGACAAGATTGACGCCCTTGTCATCACTGGCAGCAAGTTTGATGCCCACGACGAAGAGACAAAGTGGATCTTGGACCTCGTGGGTTGGCTGGACAAGACGTGGAAGGAGCACGAAAACATCAAGATGAGCGGTGTCTGTTTCGGCCATCAGATCCTCGCCCGCATGCTCGGAGGCGAGCTCGAGTCCGGCAAGGACTGGGAACTGTCCCTGACCACACTCGAACTCACGGACGACGGCAAGAAGATCTTCGACACGCAAGACTCGACCATCTCACTGCATCAAATGCACTCCGACTCCGTCACCAAAGCCCCGGAAGGCTGCAAAGTGTGGGCCACATCGGACCACACCGAAATCCAGGGCCTATACATCCCGAACCGCCTCTTCAGCACACAGGGACACCTCAGCTTTGACGAGCAGATGGTGAACGCCAACCTGGATGTCCGTGTTGAGAAGGACTTTATGGAAAGGGAGGAGGCGGAAGAGGCAAAGGAGACGAGTCACCACGAACACGACGGCCTGACCGTTGCGAAAGCGATCCTGCGATTCATCAAGGAGGACTAGACCTGATCATGACAACGGCCAACTGAAGCATAAGCATTTTAGCAGCATCATACATATATCCGCGCACATCATATGCATCGACATACACATATATACAAGAAGCGTACGCGTAGTGATGCAAGCTAAGAGCAAGGAAACAAATCAATCCGCGGAAACAATTAAAACGGGCGTCAGTGCGTCAGCCACGAAACGGCCCCCCGCAGCGCTAAGCCTCGCTCGCTCACTCGCTCCACCACCAACTTCCGTTCCTTCTTTTCCCCGTAACGACGACTTTCATCTCATCTGGTCCAAGTCTATAGAAGTGCAACACACCGCCCGATATACCCTCTCCGTCATGCAACATGCCTGAGAATTGTCGTCTTCCTCGACAATAGTCGGACTGTTGTAGACAGGCCGCCATGCCGACTCGTCCGGTCCGAATCGAGGCGGCGAAAAACCACACCATCCGGGCACGGCTCTACTACCCTCCCTCGACGACATCTTCGTCGGCACCACACAAGGCCGCCGTCATCGCGAACCCGTACCAGCACCACGGGGGCTCGTACAATAATCACGTCATTGTCGCGCTGGCCACTCGGTTGGAGGAACTGGGGTACCTCGTGCTGACGTTCAATTTCCGGCGCCGCGGCAAGTCGAGTTGGAACGGACACGTCGAGGTGGACGATATGCGCAGCAGTATCGACTGGCTCTTGCACGCGTACGAAAGTGTCGCGGACCTCGTCATCGCAGGGTACTCGTACGGCGCGCTCGTCGCCTCCGCGTGCGAACCCCACGCATTGGCCGGTGACCGGACACTACGCCACACCAGCTGGCTCTTCTTGAGTCTACCCCTCGACGCGTACCGGTACTCCCTCTGGATGTTTCCCAAACCCCGGCGCGTTTACCCGGGCCATAAGGTGCTCGGGGTATGGGGCACACAGGATGAGTTTGCACCCTTGAAGCGGCTGCTGCGCAAGGATAAGCGGCCGGACTGGACCGTCCGCACCATCGAGGGGTGCGGACACTTTATCGAGGACGAGGAGCACAAGGACGCCATGCTCGCACACGTCGTCGACTGGATCGACAAGGAGCATCATTAATTTTATTTTTGATCTTGCCATATCAAAAGTGATTGGCGGAATCATGACAATTTGGGGCGACGAAATGTCATGGAGAAGGAACACGTCAGGACGGGCATAGAGGTGCACGGGAAGCGAATGCGAGCAGTTTGTTGTCTTGTTGTGCTTCAAACATGGAATCTGCTTATTTTGGGCTCTTTGTGACATTTATATATATGCATCATATTGGCAGCGCTCATTAGATAGAGATTATCTAGCTGGCATCTGCATCGATCCCAACGTCAAACTCCTGCCAGCATCTTGAGTTCTCTTTCACTCGTAGCGACGGCATCAAGAGCAATGTCTGAGCTCGAGACCAATCTCTTTGCTGCAATTGCAATACTCGCTTCCATTTTGTCCATTCCGAGGACCCGAGACTCGTTGCACCTCTTCCAAAAACACCAAGTTCTCTATCATCTCACCACAAAGCCCACCCGTCCTTCCTGTCTTCCTTCCTTCCTGCATGCCAGCTTGTCCTCGTGTTTGGAGAATTCTCACTCGTGCTGCGGAAGCCGAGCTCTCACAGCTCAATCCTTATGCTTTGAATCCTTGGCTTCCTGCTCGTCTTCTTCCTCTTCCTCGTCGTCCAGAGACCGACGTAAGGGAGCTGGACTTGCCGATTGTGGGAGAGGTCCCACTTCTGGCGTCGGTGCCCGATCTTGATGCACGCCCTCGTCATCTTCCACGATATGCGCATCAGCCAACTCCCCACCATCATTCTGTGTTGTTGGCAGGCTACCGCCATCATCCGAGAAGCCAGTGTTTGTGCGCGTGGCTTGATTCGTTTGCGAGTGAAACGTATAGTCCTCTTCTTCTTCACCAAACATTTCTGGATTGCCGTGCTCATCAAAGACGATATTGTCGCCGTCCGTCTCGTCCAGGGACTCTACCTGTTCATCGTGCGTGTCATCCTCATATTGATCGAATGATCGGGAGCGTAAAAAGTCGCCTCGGTCGCTGAGCCAGACACTCAGTTCTTGATCGTCATCCTCATCCTCTTCGTCAGAACTGCCAAACTTGTCCGGGGCATCATTGGATATCTGTTGCGAAATGTAATTTGCGAATTGATCAGATGTTTCAGTCTCGTCGCTGACCGTGAATTGTCCAAGACGTCTTTGCAGTTCCTCGTCATCTTCCTCGGCATCATATGAACGGTCGCCAATGTCCCATTGCATACTGCTCGTCATCTGCTGTTGCTGCGGCACGACCACCTGTGGTCGTTCGCCACCGAGCACAGCCGAGTCGCGTGCACGAGTCGCACTTAGGACATTATCGACATAGTCGATCCACTCGGGTGCATTGACCTTCTCCACAATGAGTGGTGATATCTGATGGGGCGGGTAGCGTTCCACAAACTTGACCACTTCCTCTGCAATGAGCGTCAGATGTCCCATATACCCAAGCCGGACGCCATCACCATTGACGTGCTCGTCCGAAGCTTTTTGACCTGCAACAATCTTCTCACAAAGTTTCCCTTGTGCGAAAACATCTATAGCCAGTACACGATTATACCCTCTGTCCATGGGACCATTGAAGACTTGTTGTACAACATCATATACAACATTGTGTAAGAAGTTGTTCCAGGGAAACTTGAAGAAAAGCTCGAGGATGGTGGAGATAACATGCTCCTTCATGAACTGCATCTTGAGAAAATCCCCGATCACGGGCTCTAGCGGCTCCGTAGGGACTTGGGATGAAGAAGTAGAAGTAATTGAAAGAGTATCGGAACGATCAGATAGCGGGACTTGATGCTGTGAACCTTGTTCTTCTTGTGTTACGACAACCGTCGGAGGTTGTGTTGCACTGGCTGTCAATTCATCGGGACCAGCATCAGGAGCAATGGTGCTATGCGACGTCACGTCCGCAAATGCGTCCGGAATAATGCTATCACGTGTCGCGAGCGATATGTCTTGTTCGAGATTAATAGATGTCGGCGGATCAATAACAAATTCTTGTGCAGACTGTTTGTTGCTGGATGCAAGGGGAGGGGGTGAGGGTGTACGTGAGAGGATTGCAGATTCGGAGATCCCATCCGGTGGTTCGAGAGATTGTGGAAGCTCTTGAGGTGCAGTCTCCGGCTTGGGGACTGGATGTGTCTGCGGCCCGATATCAGCTATTATTTTTTGTTCCTCCATTTGTTCATCGAACTGTACGGGCACGCCATCAATGACATGTGACTGGGTTGCGGGCATATAAGGACGACTCTCTTCGTCCATGGAGCCTCGGGATTTGCGTCTCTCTTCTGATCTGCCAGGTCGTTCTTCACTAGAACTTCTTCTGATTCTGTCTGATCTCGAGGGCGAGAGGTTAGGACTGGCGTGCTCCTTCTCAGTGAACGCTTCATCAATTTCTTCTGTAGCATCGCATAACGAATTGCGTCCACTCGACAGACTACGTCTGCCATACACAGAAGAGCTGTCCTTCTCGGTTTCTGTATCGTCTACACTGTATTGTTGATGATGTGGCTGACGAGATGCTGCCAGCCCTCCGGCTTTACTGATAGCCTTCAAATGTTCTCGCTCAGCATCTCGTTCCTTCACCACTTGCTCACCCCGAATATCGTTTAGCAGCGCCATATTACTGCAGTGCAATAATTCAGCATACAACTCACATATGCGAAATCGCTCGAAACCAAGCGACTCAATCTCGCCATAACCTGAAGTTTTGATCATACGAACGTTCTTGGGTGACAAGAGCAGAGCCTGAAAATCGCTGATGGAGTTCGCGAACACTCGCAGCATTGTGCCTAGATAGATAGGATCCCGAGAAGTGGGCGGCTGATTGCTATAAACCAGTGCCAAGATTGGAGTTAAATCATAATCCGAATTGTTCTTACGTATCAGCTCTATGACGATACTGACACCCGTAGGTAGACTGGCATTCGTGCCATTTTCAGTGGTGCGAATCATATTTGACACCAGATTCGATATTGTCGGACCAGAGACCAGACTTCGAGAAAGTGCATTAGGTCCGATGACGCCTTGATCATTGGAATTAGCTGATATGGCAATAATGGCCTTGATCACATCCGCTACAGTTGTTTGTGTGTCTGGATCAACTTCTGGGCGTAAATGTGCCGTCAGGGATGTCAACAGACCCTCATCGTACAGCCACTATTTCGCGTTAGTCGCGATCGCACAAGAGGAAGAAGTCAGGTGTACCTCTACAACACCAGCGCCAACGTCTGTGCGCTCCATGGAGATGATCTTTAATAAGAGATCCATAATGGCGCTGGTGTCACTATGGCGGAGAATCTTGCTCAACACATTCGGTATGGATTGAATAAAGGGAATCATCTCCTCAGTCTTCTTTTCGAGAAACTTTTCGTTGACCTTGGTGAAATAGGAAGCGCGTAATGGGTTGAGTGGTGCTTCGGCATCGATGAATGTCCAGAACTTGTGCAGCAAGTGCAAGTTCTCGAAGATCGTCTCGCATATCGACCACACCTCACACGAAAGAACTTCGCAAGCAACGAATGCATACCTGACCCGTCAGAATTCTGCTAGCTCAACAATTTGACTGTCGCGCACTTGAATGCTTTCTTTTCATCTTCCTTGTAGTCTTCGATAATGAGGTCCAGTAAACGCGACAAGACGGATTCTTGTCTCAGATAGTCGAGAAGCTTCGCATTGTGAACCTTAATCTCTTGAAGCAGGTCCTCTTCGTCGAGTACCTTCTCTAACGTGATTTCATTCGCAGGTCGCTCGAGCAATGAGTCAATCCCAATTGCCTCCTTGAATGCGAATCCGCCAAGTTTCCCTTGGAGAGTTAGCTGCAGTGTCATGGACTGGCGAAGATTGCCTCGAGATTTGTCGTACAAAACATCGGATCGCTGTGATCGATTCCCGAAGGACTTGTCTCGTGCGCCCTTTGGACGACGTAGCGATTCGCGTGCCTCTAATACTCCTGTTGAAGTGGCATTACCGCACACAGGACATCTGCAGGCAACTCAGTGAAAAGCACTCAAATTCACTGAAATGCTAGATAGCTTGACAGATGCTTGAACGCAGAAAATGCGACAACTCTCCTGCGACACGACACACGATCTGACTGGCTGGCTACACCATGTCAGGACGTACTTACAACTGCCATAGATCAAACACTGACCGATGCCTGTCCAGACGCTATCGATTCGTCTCGTTGCTCCAATTTCCAAGCCAAGGTCTCGTGCGGCAGCCTTCAGCGCCTACCCATTCATATCGGGCCGGTGCCGCTCGGTCATGATGCACGTGTGTCAAGAAGTGATCAGGGCAGAAATCTTAGATATTAAAGATCAATGAATGATCAACCATATTGCCGATTAGCAGATTGTGATTGGTTAGCCAACTCGAAGTCGAGAATTGGTTACCTTCTCCACATCTGCTGCGGCTTCATCCTTGAAATCCGGACAATATTATACGTATACCAGCTGCAGCTGGTATGATGTTGACGACAAAATCAGCCATTACATCACATCGCTATTGGCATGTATATATAGAGCATGGTCCCAGCGAGTTGTTTGATGGCACATTCACTTTCCGAGTCGCGCCGCACTGAGCCACGCTGTTCTGGTTTGCACTGCTTTGGACGAGACACCTGACTCTTAAATGTAATGGGCAATTGCGGGACTGATGGAAGCAGTGACTGATGTTCGCAGCTCGAGCTTGAGTGACTGCGATACACGCAGCTACTTATATTGCACCAATGTCAATCATGCGCCCGAGTCGTTTTGAAAGCGCCGTGGACCCAGGACGATACATAAACTATGTCTTTATGCCATCGACAGGAACCTATGCCCACGCGCAGACATTACAATACTGCTATGGTGCTGGCGGATCGTGTCTCACAGTCAATCGGTACCAAGAATTCTTGTTGTCACATCCCGGATTGAATTTACTATGCGTGGAGCGTTGGTGCCAGGGAATGGGTTCAAGCGAAGACAATATGCTGGGAGCCTTAAGCGACATCACTGCTGAGCTTCTGCACCATCTCGAGATTAGTAGCGTCAGCCTTGCAGCTCATTCGGCTGGCATATATCAAGCACTAGATTTGGCAACACGATACAGTGCTCTCGTGGACAAGGTGTTTCCAATGTGTTCACATGTTCCCGCGCAACTGACAGCATCGAAAGCCATGACATTCATGACTCGAGCTCCTATGGGCGTAGTGCAAATGATTGGCAGAATTGATACGATGAATCCCCCAGACTATCTCAGACCCTTGCTCGGTCTACCTCTCGAAGTGGATGACACACTCGTTGTCTCCCGAGCAAAACTCCAGCAATTACGGGCTCATAGATTGAGTGCGGAAGAAGAGCTCATGACTAAGCGACGACGCGAACTCGATTATGCCCTTTGTTATGAACATCTCGGTGCATATTCCGGGAACGATCTTATCACTTTATACTCTGATTGTCCGAGACCATTGGTGTGGCTTACCACCATTCAAGACAAGTTTTTTGGCCCTGCGACCGCGCAAAGAGTCCTAGATCTCCAAGATACGAAGGACTCCAGAGTAGTGAGGTTCGACGGAGCTCATCATGCCAATATCTACATGAAAACAGAAGTGTGGGAATTATTATACAAGACGACTTGCCAAGAACGAGGCGTACAGTAGCTTGCTCAGCGCGAGCTACGAGCTTGATTGTGTTACAGATCTGCAGAGGCTTACTGCGCAAGTCGAGGAATCCAACATTAAGCAGTTTCATCTTGTAATTTGTTGTTGACACAATCACAAGCATGCTCGGACTTCTGGCACTTTGTGGCACGAGGTACCAAAGGCCCCTGCTACTCTCAAGTGCTATGACCTGTGAACTTTAATGAACTACAGGAATCTCCGCAGCAAGGCTCTTGAATCAGGCCGACCACTGACTGACATGACAGAAACGCTGATGCCGAACATCGAAAGATAACACCGTTACATGTCTTTCACGGCACAACTCCGATCTCGGACATCCAGATCGATTGCTCCTCTCCCTTTCCCTTTGCGACATAGCCGGCCCGTTTTTGTGCGAAAGTCGGAAGCGAGTCAATTCAGTTCCGTGTCCAAAGGAATGCATATGTCAGATGGACATCACGGCGGAAGTCATCGACCACAAGCAATACGCCACGGGAAACCTCGATGAAGGACAGCAGACATGATTGCCGGCCAGACACTCCTCTGCAGTGAATGTACATGTGGACAAGCACCTCGATCGGGACATTTTGAACTGGGCGGTAATTGCAAGCTGTGTCACGCACGCTGTACCGAGACTATGGTAACAGTGGCACAAATACAGCCGAACTCCCCGCCGCACGCTGCTTCCTGCAGATGAACTTTTAGGGCTTGGAAGCGCCCACAGAACAATCGAACGTCCATCGTTGCTAGTGCGCCGCCCGTCAAAGGGGAATTCTTCGTCAGGCTGCGACTTTCGGCTCTCTACAAAAATCTTTCTGTACATGATGTCGGTAGATTGATGCTGGAAAATATGCTATGTGCATACATCTGAAACATGAGGAGCACCGAACGCAGTTAAGACTAGCCTATTGACCGTGCGCTTCGCGTGTACGGCAGACAAATGTGTCCGGAGCACATCACCCACAGACAAGAGTACAAGCCACGAACGTCTCAATTCTTTTGTGGTGGACCCAGACAATGATAACCGTCGATAATGGATAATCACGTCCTGGGTGGTTTGTTTATAATGTCCCGACGCGCTCGCATTGGATTCAGACATCTTCAAGCTAAACCTGCGGATACTCACCATGGAAGGACTTGCAACACAGCAGATGAGCTACCCTTCGAGCCCTGCTCTAGATCGACCCTTCTCTTGTCCATGGCCTGACTGCTCAAAGGTCAGTGATAAATGGTGCACGAGTTGCCCGACTAACCCGCGCAGGCTTTCGGCAGACGAAGTGACCTGGCTAGACATCATCGGATCCACACCAACGAACGTCCCTACTCCTGCCAGTTCTGCGATAAGAGTTTCATCCAACGAAGTGCCCTGACCGTGCACATCAGAGTACACACTGGCGAACGACCGCATGGTTGCGAATGGCTCGGCTGCGGCAAGACATTTAGCGACTCCTCCTCCTTGGCCAGGCATCGCCGCATCCACACTGGCAAGAGGCCGTACGCTTGCCATGTAGGAACCTGTGGCAAGACATTCTGCCGCAAGACCACACTCACCAAGCACTTGCGACGGGCACATCAACAAGGCAGTGTTTTGGCACTGAATCAGATGTCATCACCAGTGTCTAGCTACTCGGACGAATCGGATGGCGAAGACGAGCTCTGGACCCCGAACACAGCTTCGCCAGCTCGCCGCGGCCACAACAAGGGACACATGCCACTGACACCACCAATGTCCAGTCGCACAGAGTCTGGAGCCCGATTCCCACGACAGCCATACCCACACTATGGCCTCTTCCCAGAAACCCATTTGTTGAGTCGTGCGCCGCATGAATTACACGGCATCAACCAGTTCTCCGCCAACACGGCAAACATAAGCGATGTGTATGCCGCCGCTAATGCCAACGAGAATGATTACTCTATGTCTTACATGCAACAGGCACCATCGCTCATGTCGAGTCCCCTGATAATGGACGCCTTTGGCAGTGGTGGATACGCGAGTCCGGCCACGACCTACAGTCCCTTTGCAGACTCTTCCCCTGTGCCTCTGCATCACCAGAACCACCTGCACGCTCATCATCGTCATCACCATCAACAACTGTCACAGTTGCAACACGATATGGACTTTGAGTCATTGGATCAACAGTCGCAACAGCCGCTGCACTACTCTATGCCTCCTACATGGAACATTGGTGTAGCCTCGCGCAGATTACAGTACGTCACGGCATCCGAAATAGATCGTTCCGCGTCGACAAATCCCGAGCAAGACATTGAAGTGCAGCAGCGACAACAACAAGAAGTTGATGTTGAAGAAGAACAACTCGATGGCGGACCATTGATGTACCTCGACAATCCTCTGCACGGTGGCCCCGCCTCTTCTTCCATGGCCATGCTACAGCACCAGCAGCAACACTATGCGGCTGAGCATCAATTGTATCGTGGACTCGGCGATCACGGCGACGCCATACACGGCAACGTCTTTTCCTCGCCACTCTCGCAATACCACGGCACCTTCTAAGTACCGTCCAATATTTCTGGCCCTGTTGCCGATCCTCATTGTAAAAGAAAAAACAATTAAGTATATATTCTACCTAGACGACGCTGCCGGTCAGCCAATCAAAGCGCCTTAGCGTGTTTCTCAGTTCTCATCTAATTCAGTATATGCGACTTTAGCTAGACAAAAATACAACCAAGGATTTGTAATTGTACAATAATGCACGACAAAGCCAGCAATGTCTGGAATTTCCCTCTTTGGGCACGAATAAAGAATGGCCAAGCCCAAAGAAGTCGTTGTGGCTTTCCATCCTTTCTCTCTTCTCTTCTTTCTTTCTGTTGCTGTGTTGCGGTCGTAAAATGTGGGGAAAACGAGTTGTGCCCCCTCAGATGCGCAGGACCGAGCTTTGAGCCATCACGACAAGCAACATTGAAAGGTGTAGCGGAAAGTTCATCTTATTGTAGCTAAATCTGGTACGGATATTGCCCCTTGACAAACATGATTGCGCAACGGACTATAAAAGTCCTGAGCGTAATACCGCAATAAACACGCTAGATGCCGTAGATGCCAACTATGCATATATGTACCGATGCACTTCATGCAATAATGTCCTCCTCTTGACCACAACTTTTTCGGGAATTCACTAAAATGGATGAAGATGGACCAGCAAGACAGACTGCTATGCCATCAAAAAAAGGAGGAAACGGACTGGTTCGCATGCTCTTGTCTTGTGCGACGATACTCGATCATCCTGGCACAGACTTGATTGAAATCATCAATGTTTTCAGTCTTCATTTTTTGCAGGACACTGCGTAGTCCATCACGATAGGATGCCTTTTCTTTGGCTGTCTTGCCGATCGTGGCACAACTCAACTCAATCAAGATTTCATCATCTAGTCAAGTTAGCAGCTGTGTCCCTCGTCAACTCTTGCAAGGATCGAAACCTGTCTAAGAAGAGTTAGTGTCATGAACGAGTTCAGGAGTTGGGTATACCATTAGAAGCTGTGAAAAGTGCTGGTCTTTGCATGTATCAACAGCATTGCAAAGACCGCCTTGTGTCTCGAATTTGCACAGCAACTGGTCTTGTGATATTTTATGAAAATACGTGGACGAACGGAAGCCGGAACTTACAGTCTGGCAATATTGTGGATGATATTTGAAACTTTTGAACTTCGAAAGTGGGGAAGAGTAAACTGATTGGAGGCCTTGGTCTTGTCCTTTCGCAAAAGTAACTTCCGTGATTAATCTCGGTTCGCTTGTATCAGACGTCGTCGGCCTGGTTGTCACTGGAGTGGAGCTGGCCTTCGCAGCTGTCCCTGCACTAGGAAGTCGAGGTTCAGACTGCACTGTCAACGATTCTTTCCGCGGTTGAAGTTGTGATGTAGTCAACTCAACTATTGTGGCGGAGTCTGCGGCTGACGAGCTACCTTGACTGACTTGACTCAGGAGCGTATTCGCAGTGCTACGTGGTTTGTTCGTGTCAGTAGCAGACTTTTGTTCGTTCGCCTTCTGACGGACATTCTCATTCTTCACTTGAACTGCACTGGACGATTTCGCAGCCACGTCTTGATTGTTGTTCGGCAGGCGATTTTGTGACTCTAGTGGAAATGTTTGACCAGATATTACGCTTTTCCGCTCTGGAACAACCGGTGTCGAGCCAATTGACGACACCAGACTACTCGGACTCTGCGGCATGGGACGATCCATTTTGTCGCTGTCATTCGTCCTCGGCAGAGTATATACCTCATGAATGCCATTCACGTTCGGCATTGGAGCCATTGCGATAGGCTCACTCACTCCGGATTTTGCCGGGATTTGCAGTCCAGAGGTTTCAAAAGGAATTGAAGAACTGCGCGATTCCGAGAGTGACGATGTACCAAGGGCACCCGTGCGTTCAGCAGCTACGCCTGGCACAATATGAGTATTGTTGAGAGGGAATCTCCGTTCCAGTGGTCGGATTTTTGCCAAGATGTCCTGACGTCTCTCTGCTTTTGACTTGATATCTAGAGACATTCGTTCTTGAGAGGTCACGGAGTTACTCAACGTTCGATCAAGTTCTGAAGACTCCTCATCTAGTTGGCTTATTGCATGTTGTTCTTGTGCCAGCTCTTGCTCCAGCCGTGATATTTCAGATTGGAGTTTCTGGATGGCTTCCTGAGAATCGCTTCGACGAATGTCAGCTATGTTGCGCTGTTTTTGTAGCTCAGCACTTTCTATGCGCATTGCCACCAGTGCCTTTCTGTCTACAGAAATGGATGTGTCAAGTGAAGACACTTCTGCTCTCAATGCTTCAAGCACCGCAGCTTGTCGTGAAGCCTCGCTGGCCGTCCCAGCGACACTTGCAACCTTTGGAGCGACCATGATTGACGGCTCTTTTGACACGGTCGATTGCACTGGTACAGACTGTTTTGTGGCAGAAACAGAGGCTTCAGAGTTTGATATATTGGTCGGCGTGGTGGATCGCGAGAGATCAAGCTTTCGTGCATTTTGCAATTGTTGTGCTTTGTTGATGACAGACATGGCCTGTGCAATCTCTGCCTCTACTTGTTTCAGTTTAGCTGCACTCGCCTGTCGCTCATCGGCCTTGACCACCATGTTTGGTGCTCGAGCCGTGGTTGTCACATGATCCCTGGAGTCTTCGTCCTCGCTATCGAAATCGATGACTAACGATTTGTGCCTCTCCGTGCCCAATCTCTTCTGTGGTCGACCATTAGATACCAAATCTTGCTGCGACAAGGGTCTTTTGCTGTGTTGAGAAGACCCCTTTGCCAGCCAAGGCGGTGTTTGATTGCCAGCGAACGAGCCTCTAGAGCTCGCAGTAGTCGTCGTCCCGTGTCTAGGCTCGTTCAGGGCAGGATTGAGATGAACTGGCGGATAGTTTATGGGTAGATCGTGAGGCATTGCCAATTCTGTAGTGACCACTTTCTGGGAGGACGTATTCGAGTAATTATCATTCACACGCATGCCACCGAGACCTGCTATAGTAAGTACGGCACTGATTTTGTCCTGATATGAAAGGTCGAACCAGGAATGCCCATTGGGAAATGTGCCATTGTTGTTGGTGCAAGTGCTTTACGATTCTCTGGCATGAACACCTGGGTCTTCGAGCGTATCGATGCATCAACTGCTTCTTGTATCTCGCCTTCTTCTATGTCATCGTCAATGGAAGGTATCGGTGTATCCGCCCCCTTTTTTGCCAAACTATCTAAAACACGTTGCCGCAACGATGCGACGTCACTAAAAGACGCTAACATGATGCCAGCTAGCTGCTGTCTAATGTCAAAAACCACACATGCAAAGCCTTGGCAGCCAAAGCTGCCTCACAGCCAGATTCAAGACGAAGGCAATGTTCGTCTAATATCAAAGCACATTCGCAGCAACTGAATGCGTGGTAGCAAAGACCAAATGCATACGTAGGAGTGAAAGCGCGACATGATTCAGAGTATGCATCGCCACTAACACGAGAATACGAGAAACTTTCCGGCTCCGTTGCACGATTCATGCTTCTGATGGTCAGAATGTCATGTTTAATTGTTGCAGATGAATATACATACAGTATATGTCGCTAGGACTCTTTCACTGGTGGCAGCACAGTTCTCTCGTGGCCTACCTCTAGTTCGCCGTCATCATGACACTCTGGCTTATACTTGCTGTGGAGCGGTAGTCAGGCTCGAGCGCCCTCTTTCCTCTTGCGAACTTCTGAACAAATGCCAGATCGAAGAAATTATCAACAATGACCCTATCTGATTCAAGCAGTGATGCTAGCTCCGACGATGAAGCTCCGCGTAAAAGAAGGCGGCAGACTAAGGAAGATCGCATGCTCGGCGTCTTTGGCAGTGATAGTGATGACCAGGAGAGAGACCGCATCTACAAAAAAACCTTGCATACAAGAGGTGTCACTTTTCAAAGAGCAGGGACAGTTGACTCTGAGGATGAAGCAGCTTCCGAGCAGAGCGATCGGCGGTCCTTCGGATCTGCTTCAAATGCCAGGGATTCCTACGTTTCAGCTGGACAGATAGACACTGGTTTGACTCCTCCTAAGGCATCAGTTCCGGTCTTTGGTGTATATACTGAAGGTCAAAATGCCTTTGTTCCGTCTGCGAAGCCTGCTCTATCTACGGAGTCTGCTGCAAGAATGCGTCCCACATCAAGTCACATTCCCAAGATAGCTACGACGGCGGCCACGAAGAAGCCGTCCAGTGCAAAACCAATGACACTGGGCAATAGTAAAGCGGCTCAAATGATGGCCAGGATGGGTTACAAAGCAGGTGAAGGACTCGGAACTTCCGGCAAAGGAATAGTCAATCCGATCGAGGCTAAACTACGTCCTGGCCAAAAAGCTGGGCTGGGCAGTATTGATGAGAAGACCAGTCCTGAGGACTCCCCAAGGACCATCAACAAGACGAAACAGCCAAGACCGAGACATACATCGAAGGACGTCACGAATAAGCCTCGTAAGGTCAAGTACAAAACAGCACAAGAGATTGCGGATGATGCTGGTGGCAATCTCGCAATCCCCAAGAACTTACAAGCCATAATAGACATGACTGGCGGCCACGCCAAGAGAATTATTGACACGTCGAGTCTGGAGCCATCACAACTCAGCTCTAGTGCCAACGAGACCTACCGCGTGTCTCAAGTGGCTCGAAAAGAGGTGGAGCAGTATGCTGACGAGTGGCGACGTTTGCAGGACCAAAAGCTCTACTTGGCAGCTGAGCTAGAACGTTCTCAAGCTGAGTTGACCGCGGCCATTGACAAACTGAGAATCGTGGAGGACCTCGAATCACAAGTTCAAAAGATGACCTCTTCAGCGAGTACCACTCATGACGACGCAACTGACATGAAACGACTCGTCTATAATCTTGTAGATCTGCAAAAGAGGTATGCACTCTTAGTAGGCACAAAGGCGATCGACGAGCTTGCATTCTCTTTACTCTTGCCTGTGTTTAAACGGTGTATAGCAGACTGGGAAGTGCTAGACCAGCCCTTCCGATTCGTGCCGGAACTCAAGAGTTTGTGCACCATGTCTATGACCAGAACAGACAATCTACATGCAGATCTACAGAACGGCAAGCGCAAGTCTTCTCCGTTCGAGTCGCTCATGGTTAGTGTGTGGTTCCCGCGCATCAGATCTGCAGTGATTGCAGAGAGCGGCCTTACTGACGCTGTGCTGAACTTGCTGGAGACTTGGTTGCCAGTGACACCACCATTCTTGCGTGATCAGCTCATAGTACAGCTTGTGATGCCTCGATTGACAGACACGGTTCAGAAGTGGAATCCCAAGGCGGACAACAACACTGGCGTTCTCTTGTGGCTATTTCAATGGCTACCCTATCTCGCGAATCATATGGATGACATTTCAGGGATTGTCAAGCGCAAATTCAGCGTGGTGGTTAATCATTGGAAACCGTCTGATGGGCTGATTCGAGACCTGCACGACTGGGCAGAAATTATCGGCACGAAGGAGGTCCAGACGACACTCAACAGACAAGTTCTTCCGAAGCTTGCTGAGTCCTTGCGACATCGCTTGGTCATCGACCCTGCAAATCAAGAACTTCAGATCATCCACGAGGTGTTTGATTGGCGGCATCACTTCGATGTGACGATCATGGCTAATCTATTAAAAACTGAGTTCTTCCCGAAATGGACGCAGATGTTGTATGAATGGTTACGGAATGATCCAGATCTTGAAGAAATCAGTGAGTGGTATGAGTGGTGGCACAATGTCATTCCAGATGACCTTCTCACGACTGAGCCTGTCCAAAGCTGTTTCTCATATGCTCTCAATATGATGGACATCACACTCGATCGTGGATCCGAGCACTTAACAGCTCCTGCCGTCGGCCCGATGAAGCCTCTAGATCATACAGAGTACCTCACTACAGGAAAGACAAAAGTTGCACCAAAGCCGAATCCTGCAATTCAGGACGAACCAGAGATCACATTCAAAGATGTGCTCAGCGATTGGTGCGAAAAGCACAATTGCCTCCTTGTTCCCCTACGAAAAGCGCACGAAAGTGGCAATGCGTTGTACAAAATCACAGCAAGCACGAGCCGAAAAGGTGGAGTGGTCATTTACATCAGAGGAGATATCGTGATGCTTCAGAACAAAGAGGAAAAACAGTTCCGTGCTACGAGCCTCGGCGACTTAGCACGACTGCTCAATGTGAGCGCTTCAGAATGACCACTTAAAGGTCCAATTTTTTTCTCTACATATAGAACTTGTGTGTACAGGATGACACGAAATGTAAATAAGTTGTACAATAGCCCTACAGGAGCATCTGCATGGAATGTACACAAATACGACGCCGCCAATTCCGAGCCCTTGAGTCATGAGAGTTGTGCACCGTATATGCGCTGGTCCAAGTAAATTTAATTGAGGCCATTTGTGAAAAGCTGGGCCCCGCAAATTGAGATCTGCTTTCTTTGCCGTCTGAGGCTTGTACTCGTATGGTATATTGTCACCGCCACTGGTAACAATTGACGCATTGCAACCAGTCGAATAGAAAGAAATTTGTGTGGTCGTGCTGGTTGGCACAAGTCTTCGCCCTTGTATCATTACAAAGTCACTCCTTTCGAAAAGTTCGCTTTATTGGCAGCACAAGTATTGACACGTTTGCGCGACCTTCTGGTCCGGTCTCGTGCACAACCACAACATGAGCGAGGCCGATTTGGGAGAAACTGCAGCGCGTGAAACTGTCAAGGCTGCGCATTGTAGGCGTCAAGGCACAAATGACGCTAGAGTCTCGGATCCTCGTAAGTCGAACAGAGTGATGAGTCGAATTATACCTCCTTTTCTGGTCATCATCGCAGTCTTCTCAACATATGTCTGGTTTAATATGTGTATACAGTGGTACCTGAGGAATGGGAGAACTGCGACTGGAATCTGCTTACTGCTGTTTCAGATACTGTTGCTGATCCTCATGGCTGGAGCATTTTTCCGCATTACTTTGACACCAGCTGGATACTTGCCGAATCGTGCCGACAGGGATCGTGTTGCAAAGGACAATGGAGGTGAAACAGGAGTAGGGTCGAATGCGATGTCCGAGTCTTTCCACTCAGATTCGAGTGATTATCACAAAACATATGATCGCCGACCGTCTACGAAAGAAATTCAGGATTTTTTGTCAAGTCCTTCAGTCACCGATGCATCAATTTATATCGCTAGAGCTGATCCCAGTGATGGGCCAAGATATTGCTCCATCTGTGAGGTTGAAAAGTACGACCGTGCTCACCATTGTTCCGAGGTCAATCGATGCATCAAGAAATTCGATCATTACTGTCCCTGGGTAGGCGGCCCAATTGGCTTTACAAGATACAAGTTCTTTTTCCAGTTCATCACTTACGTGGCTATATATTGTACTTACATCGCGATCACATTGGGCATTGCGGTCTCACAACGCAAGACAGCCGCTGAAAGTATGAACAACACACAGCACATACCAGCAAATCCAGGCCTGTGGTATGCTTGCATAGCACTAGGTGCCCTGTTTGCCATGTTAATGATACCCTTCTCCTGTTTCCATGGACGCCAGATAGCTATCAACAAATCTACCCTCGAGTACTTAGACACGCGAGGCACACCAGTCATTGTTCAGATCACGACTCGGGACGAAACTAGGGACCCCACGAGAGTCAGGCAGAGGATCAATCTTGCTCCTGATACTCACCCCTTCGATATTGGCCTCTGGAATAACTGGCAGCAAGTGATGGGTATTGTGATTTTGGACAGATGGTTCGTTTTCAGGCTGCTAAATTGGATTCTGCCCATCAATGGAAGGTGATCAATGGCTACCGAGAGTCCTACCTTTACTGATATCTCTAGCCCCGGCAATGGTCTGGTGTTCCCATACGACACAGCACTGGTGGAAAAGGTACAGGCCGAAGCCGAGAAACATCCCTACAACAATCCTTACTAAGCATCACTTAATCCTGTAAAATCTTCTCTTTGTAATTTTAGGCGCACCGCTATTGTACATAGTCAGATGCTTCAAAAGCCCAGGTGTAGCAGCATCAGCATAAGCAGTGGCAGTAATTGCATTTTCTTCTCTTCAACAAAAGCTGCTGTTTAAGCTTTCAATACACACAGAGTTCTAAGCATTTGTCATCAATGAAGGCATGAATTTGTTCCTTTCTTTTAGCAGAAGAAGCGCTTTCACGGCGACGGCCGCTGTGTATATATATGCGTGCATGTAGACTGTCGCGGCGACAGCACCATTGAGGTTCATCAAGCAGGTCTCAGAGACCCCAACGCTTGATCACTTTTAGATCATTCACGTCAGATGACCGACGCATCTATATGCATCGCGTTCGCAATGGAGCGATTGAAACCAGCTTGAAAGACCCTATCTGTATATATGGCATGGTGCATACTCAGCAGCTACAGCTGCAGTGCTCCGCTGTAGCTGCTGTTGCACTCCACTGGAGCTTGAGCACGGGAAGTTGTGTGCGTGAGAATTGATCAGCATGCGACAACTGTGTTGCGCGCGCGAAAAACTTCGAATATCGTAGTGGAGATGTGAAGACTGGTTCGGTTCTTACAAGTTCTTAATGCCTGCTTGAGTGTCATGAGCGAATCGATTTGCGACCACCTCTACGAGATCCCAATCACGTATGCGTGTCCATTCTGGGCCTTTAGGTGACGCAGCTCCCGCTTGATTCCGGAGCATTATGATTGAGTTTGTGAGACACTCGATGCTAGCACTTCCGAATCAATGCTGCGCAACTGTAAGTTTTAACTTATACTCCGGAGAGCCTCGATGAGAAGGTGATGAACAAAAACTAGAGTATCCGATTCCTATGAGGACAACTTAGCTCTAGAACTGATTCTCGCTCAGAGCTTCCGATCTAGTCTTTAGACTCGTACTAACGACGAAAGTTATTGCATGAGGAGAACAAGATTCTAACACTGCATCCGGGCAGTGCTGCTCAAATCCTTTTATGCTTGGTATGTCAGTCCATGAAGTGCGACCTGCTGTGATGAAACAAATTACCGACTGAGATAATGATTTTTCGGAATCATTATTCGCTGCTTATAATACTTGGCTGTATTTTTTTGCTGAGCTTATGTCGCACTGGTCCAGAAAAGAGGAGTCACTAACGGTCCAAGTTGTAAGTCTATCCACAGCCGGGCTTGACGAATACTGCACTGGGCACTGAGCTGCGAAAAATTCGTGGCAATGGTGATAAGTGTGAGACTAGAAACCTCTTTCTGACCCGCTATCCGAACTGTCTCGAATCGCAGCACTAACAAATCAAAGTCTTGTTGGACAATCATCCGTCTCAGCCCGCCAAGAATTGTCTAATCGTAAGCTTTTCACGAACGAGCGATGCTATGTGATGAACACCTAGATGACGAGTCTTATTGAGTTTCTCATGCAGACAACAACTTATTTATACCATTCATGCCTTACTGATCTGCATCGCTCGTCCCAAAATGGGCCACGATTTGCTAACGTCGTGTACAGGGTAGCTACTCGAAAAGTGGTACTTGTCGCTTCGCTGAACTGTGCACGACCGACGGTTCGGAAGCTTTCAAGCCAAGACGATTCGGTAAGTCAAATATCGGCAAGCAAATGATGAAGAAACATAGACAAGCATATATCTGATTCATGACGACGTACTATTAGCTCTATCTGATGCGCAATGCCGTAGGAGACTGTAAGAGTACTAACGATGAAGGAGCAAAAGAATCACCCTGTGATCCAGTATATACCTTGACACTCATTGGGACTGCGCCTCTGGAAGACAGAACTGATGATCAGGATACCGTGATGATTGCTCATGTTTCACGACGGTCTGCGGATTCTCTTTAGAAGATGTCGAAACTATTAGCTTCCAAGTCTGACACATCTTCATGGTCTCATCTGTCTTCCAGAGTTGTAGCCGCAATAGAAAATGTATAGATATAGTCCTTGAGTCTGCACGGTCTAGTCTAATGGTATAAAACTTCTTGTAGAATGGTTTGTGTGGCACGAGAAGCATCAGGATACTTGATGCATAACCCATGCATGCGCAATTTGCAAAAGATGACTATAGCCCAGCTCTGGAGTGCTAGGCAAGAAGGAAGGCGACTTTGAGAAGGAACTTGCGGGGGAGGAGCAGGAGCAGGGCGAACGGGTCATCGAGATGCAGATCGTGTGCCACCAATCACTTGCAGGCAGCCGCCGGTAAAGACGCGCCGCCCGCACTTTCGGGGAGATTTAGACGCGCCTGTGCCCCGTCTCCAGCCTGCGTACGTGAGCGTGCGTCTCCCTGTCAATCAAACCTTGAGAGACGCAGGAAGGTTTTCTTTTTGATTCATTGGTTTATTTATATTACACCCGCAACTGCAACGAGCTGCACACCTGCGTAATTGAGCCCTGCAGCAGCATACCTACTGCAGCTGCGACCAGCAGCGAGGCTCACGCTGCAACAATCTCACGCACCTTCCTGGTCCTTCCTCCGAGCACCTGCAGGTGACCCTCCAGGCTGCACACACACACACACACACACACACGCTCGCACACTCACACACAGCAACTCCTGTCTGGCCGCTCTGCGCTGCTCTGCTCGTCTGCCTACTCTGTCTGAACTGCAGTCGAGCCTCGCTATGGTCTGCTACATTTCTTCATGCTGCGTACAACCAAGCTTGACCAGGTCTGCACCCTTGTCCATATAGCATCATCGTCCCTTATATTCCTTGTCAGAAACTCCCACAAGACAAAGTTTCAGGAGTCTCATATACAGAACTGAGTCTTTTCTGCGAATCGCCCAGTTTACAAACATTCTACAGACATCGTTACTATTGTCTCTTCCTCAGACTGGATCGAAATAGACCCTGGTCTCACCAGTGAGTGCAGGCGCTGCCAGCGTCCAGACTAGCCTCCATGGCAAGCACAGAGTACGACAGTGGTGACGGCAGTCACTGCTACGTCACATCCAACACTCCTATACCGCAGCTCTATTCTCCAGCACTTACCAGGTCTGACGCGTCGGCAGCAAAACACGACCAATTTCAATATGCCAGTGCTTGTCCTTATGAGACTACCTTTGTCAATCGGGAGCGGCGATTTCCCATGTTCAATGGAGATAGGAGATCCCCACCACGGTCCGAGTTTCGCCACGTTCACTCATTGAAGACGAAAGACGAACCGATCATCACTAGACAAGTCGAAAGTCTCTACAAGGTATAACATCAGTGGGCCAATACGACTATACGCTGACCGACCCAGGCACTGTTGCCCATGCCTGAAGACCTACGCAAGAAGCAGGATCTGGTCACAAAGCTTGAGACACTGCTGAACCAGGAATGGCCAGGAAAAGACTTTACCGTGCATGCCTTTGGGTCGACGGAGAATATGCTGGCGACTCGAGATTCTGATTGTAAGCCATTTATGTTTTTGATTTCATTTTCGAGACACTAACGAGCTTCAGTGGACGTATGTATCGAGACCGAGTGGACAGGGTTTGAGCATCGCATATGCGAGCTTTCAAGCTTCATGGCACGCAGTAAGTCTCCGTGGCATCAGCATTCGATGCTGAATTCTGATGCATGCAAGTGACTGATTCATTGTAGGCGGCATGCGAAATGTGGTCTGCAGAGCACAAGCCAAGGTTCCTGTTGTGGCAATCTACGATCCTGATCTGCAAGTATCGTGTGATATGAACATCAATAACACACTCGCTCTGCGAAATACCAGGTTAGTCAGGACTTATATGCAATTGGACGAGAGAGCTCGACAGCTCACCTTTGCCATCAAGCATTGGGCCGCGAACCGAGCTCTGAATGAGGCTGGTAAGTCCCTGAGTGGCTTCTTGGTATTATGGCTCATCAATTAGTGTGCAACACACTCACCAGTTATACATGGACACTAATGGTGATCAATTACCTGCAAACACGGCGAGTTGCCCCGGTGCTGCCATCATTACAAGCATGGCCCCACGAACCTGTCCCACGAATCAATGGCCTTGATGTGTCTTTTGCGGATGATATCGAGAAATATGACACTCTGCAGACATTTCCTATGCAGAATCGCGAATCAGTGGGTGCGCTCCTGTTTGGATTTTTCCATCACTATGCGTACGAGTTCAATTATCACAGAGACGTCGCGTCCGTCCGTCTAGGAGCAATCATTACACGGCACGAAAAAGGATTCTCCAGTGAAAACATGATCTGCATAGAGGAACCATTCACTACAAGCCGCAATCTTGGCAACACCGCCGATATTGGATCGCATCGGGGCATACATCAAGAACTTCAGAGAGCTCATCTTATGCTGGCGCAAGGAGAACCATTGTCAGCTGTTTTGGCCAAGTATGAACCGTGCAAGGAGTCACTTTCGAAGCCCGATTCTCGCAAATGGAAACCATCACCCTCGCCATTAAGAAGTCGAACACATCGTACGAGTCCGACGAAGATTTACAGTCAGCAAAACCACAATTCCCAGTATCGGACCAAACCACGAACGATCCCAGTCACTTCAGATAGTAGTATTACTAATTTTCTGCGCACGAGTAATGCAACATTCCCTGATGGGTTTTCGAATACGAATGCAAATACTTCAACACCACCATGTCACGAGAAAGTCGTAGGGACGGGTCCACATTCTTGGCAGGCTCCAACTATCGCTGATTACCGCTATCTCATGTCCGGTTCCGATCCACGACAGTTTCCGGCGCAACTTTTGCATTATGCTAATTTGTATCACGGGCGAGGCTCCTTGGTGTCGGAGTCTATGCAAAGAGCGAGAAGCCAACCTCCTTCCAACTCAGAACTCAGGAACGTGCGCTCCATGAGGAGAAACTCGTACACGACAACAAGCAATGCGAAAGAGTCAGACCGTTTTCTGTTCAAGCAGCATGTCAAAGAGAATCAGCAAAGGGCGAACACTAGAAACGACAGACTAAGGCATCCTCAAGAGACCCGTCATTTTCATGGCCATCTGACAGAAGACCACTTGGCCGTTGCCCTGGGACTCTCAAGAATCGAAATGGTAGCATCGGGCAACGAGTCTGACGCCGCTCACAAAACGCGAGCCTCTAGACTCGACAAAGCAGTTCTCGAGGCCTATGATGCATCCTTTCTGAAGCCTCATACCGGCAATTCATGTATTAGTGACGATGGGGACTCGCACACTTCTCTTGGACTAACGCACGCAAGCTCTCATAGTTCCCCCAGCAGTGTTTCTGGATATCCTTCGCCGTTGCAGCCGACGTATGCTCAGGTATCGTCAGGTCATATCGAATCAGGCATGAAGTCGCCACCACATCTGAGTCTCAATAGTGTGACTGATGATACGGGGACTGTATCGTCTCACTTTGCCGTGCTCGACAGGATCGAGTCTGATTCAACCCCAACGAAAAACGAGAAACGGCCAGCCTGCATCGCACCGGTCACTTATGCTTCTAAGGTGTCTTCTACACCGTCACCTATATCTTCTCCCAGCGCGCAGTCATCCAAGGCTGGTCGACCTTACGAACCTTTCATCACGGTGCAAGCTAAATCCCGAGCACGGAGCACGAGATGTTCGGACACAAAGTAGCAAGTGGGTCGCACACTTCCTACACTTGACACAGGAGTGCAAATTGTATGTAATGAACCTCTAACAATTCACTTTTTGAGCACATTTCCCAAGCTCATCTCAGCATCACTACAGGAAGATTGAAAAGTACAAATTCACAATGATAAAAAAAAAGCGAAAATTCTGAAAAAACATGGTTACAACAATGATTGCATCGTAACAGCCCGGCGCGAAACATGCATGGCTATAGCAAGGCACACATGGCTACAGAGCAGCAATTACATAGCGTTGGTTTCCCATCTTTGAGCATAGCGCATGTTGAGTCGAGTATTGAATGTACAGATCATTTGACCAGAATGCATATAGTTGTGCTTGCATGACCTGAACAGGGCACTCTTGTACGGTAATTGAGTGGATACGCTGATCGTGTTGCGGTGCCATGGGCAACCGAGGTGATCACGGAGCCGGTTCGGTTTTCCCGTGGGTCGGAACGCATGTGAACTTGGCTCGTGCTCCTCCTTCCTTCACTTCTGCTCCACGATCCTGCCAATACCATCATCATCATCACAAAGCCGGATATGGTCTGACAATCACGATTATAGTCGCTCTACTGGTGCATAGTGATTCAGGAAGCCCACAAGCTAGAGAAAGAACGATATCGACTGGCACGTAGAATTTTTGAGGGAGAAAAATGACGACCGAACAGAGTCCGATCGAACGAAACTTGGAGCTGGAGGAACTGGACATTGACATTTACCGGTCGGCGCGTGAGCTGTGGCGGCCGAAACACGCGCGAGGAATCTTTGGGGGAGCGGTGATTGGGCAGGCGTTGAGTGCGGCGAGCAGGACTGTCCCTGATGGTTTCGACGTGCACTCTTTGCACGCGTACTTTGTGTTGCGCGGGGACGAGACGCGGCCGGTGGTGTATCATGTGGAGCGGGTGCGTGATGGCAAGAGTTACATCACACGCACGGTGCAGGCGCGTCAACGGAACCGGGCAATCTTGACGCTGACGTGTAGCTTTCAGCGGCCGGAATCCGGGGGTGCGTTGCGGCACCAGGCGAGGATGCCGGCGGGTGTGCCGCCGCCGGAGTCGTTGCCCTCTGATGCGGACATTATCGCGCAAGGTGACGCGGGAGAGCTGAGGTTGAGTCCGAGGGTGAGGGAGACATTACTGCACAATGTCGAGATTTCACCGACGGAGAGCCGTCGCGTGCCCACGGGGTCCTCGGGCAAACCGGCGCACGAGCGACGACAGGCCTTTTGGGTCCGCGCAAAGGGACGCATACAAGGGAACGCGCACATGCACGCCATGGCACTCTCCTATTTCTCGGATTCGTGGTTCCTCTCGACTTCCTTGCGCGTCAACGATATTCATCCGGCCAAAGTCGCCATGATGGCCAGTCTCGACCATACAATCTACTTTCACCGCCCGTGTAAAGCCGACGAGTGGCTCTACTTTGAGATGGAGAGTCCCTGGTCCGGCGGCGGGCGCGGATTCGTCGTCGGTCGCGTCTTTACGCAGAGCGGCGAGCTCGTCGCCGAGTGTGTCCAGGAAGGACTGATTCGTCTCAAGCAGCAGCAGCCGGAAAAGAAGCAACAACAACAGGGCACGGCAAAGTTGTAAGATCGAGAGAGAATTTCTTTTAATTCTTAATACATGTATGAATAATTTTACTTCCACTGAGGGCAGCATAAATCGAGGCTAAAAGTTCTCCTTGCCAAAGACGAATCGCGTGCCTTCTTGACCGGCGGTGGAGTGCTGACTGCACTGTTTGTGCAGTGTGCTGCCGAGTGGTCCGGGCCCACAGAAAAACACGCCGACGTCGGTCGCTGGGTGGAGCTGTGCGACGCTCTCAAAGATTTGACTCCACTGCGGGCGTCCAAAGTTGACGGAGGACCGTAACCCCGTCACCGGGTCGACGTCGCTGTCGGCGCCATTGATCATGATGTTTTGCGCCATGTCGGGCTGTATCCGGGCAGTGAGGTACGCGTGAATCTCAATCGAGCCATCGACGTCCTGCGCCTCAATGGCACTCAGTAAGCTGCGGAACCACTCGAAACTCTCAAAGTCGCGACAGATCCAGAAAAAGTAGACTTTGTTGAGGCGCACGCCGCCGCCGCCGTGCGGCGAGGAAGGGTAGTTGATGCGATACCAGATTGATTTGAGGATCGACGCGAATGGAGTCACGCCGATACCTGCCCCGACGAGCATGACGGACTCGAATTTGAAGACGTCCTCGGAGGCGGACCCGAATGGTCCGTCAATCATTAATCTGGGCAATTGGCGATTGGTCGTGTCGCTCGAGATTCCGCCGTCATTCACGATGCGGGATTTTCTATTGCCAGACATGTTTGCCACGTCGAGTGGTTCTGCCTTTTCTGGCGTGGAAAAGTCGCAACCGAGACTTTTGGCCAGGGCGTTGGTAAAGTCGCCGACACAGCGCATGTGGATCGACAAGTAGTCTTCTTCCGGCGCCGAGGTCAAGGTGAATGGATGGTATTGGTGCAGGCTGATTTCGGGACAGCAGAGAAAGATGTACTGGCCTGCTTTGGTGGTGCAGCCGTCCTTGCGCATCTGTATTTCGCAGACACGAGAAGGGTGCTGAATCACTTTTGTGATGAACGTCCTCTGACGACCTCGCACTTCTCGTGCGATTCGCTCGGCGAGGTAGATGAATCCTCCGACCAGCCAGAAGCGCCAAAAGACCGCCGTATTCTGGCAAAAAGGTGCGCGGTCAGGAGTAATCATGCAAAATGAGCCATGGACCTGCCACAGCATGAAGAATATGATGAAGAGATGATGGGTGTACCAGAACCGCTCAAAGTTCTTGCGACGAGGTTTCTCTAGTGCCGTAAAGACCATCAACATCAGGGTCAGAAGCATAAAGTAGCCAGTAGCACCAGGACCAGTAGTGAAGTTTGCAAGAAGCCAGCCCCTGAACCCAAGCTTTGCAGCTCGAGCAAGTTGTGCAAAGTTGTTCCAGTGGGCAATTGTGTCTACCATATCAGCGTGTTTGTCTTCACAAGATGTCTTGATGCATACGGATCCAGCTAAAGAGCACAACTGACCAGGCGATAAACTTGTGAAAGGTAATGTTCTTATCGAAAGGTATAATGGAGCCGACTGGGGTGTTTCGCAGAAAAGAGATGAGATTTCTGCAGACAGGCAGGAGAATTAAGATGATGTCGAAATGCAGGACCAAGGCTGACGCACGCGCTATCGCAAAAGTGATGCCAAAAGTCGCACGAGCTCTGGTGTAGTTGTCCTTCAATAAGTACGTCACGAGTCCAAAGATGAAAACCATAAGATGGAGCAGTATGAGGATAAACACAAATATGCGTCGTTGTCCCTCATTTACCATCCATCTATCGAGTCTCTGGCCAGGGCTGAGACTCTGAATCGTCCTGCCATTCATGCCAATGGGCGTAGTCCGCACTTCGACTTGTTTATTGCTCGACATGACGTTGCGCGGTGTGTTATCTTCGTATGAGACCGATGAAAGAGTGATTGGACATGTGAACCATGAGAAAACCTGGGCGCTTCGGTTCAAGAGAGGTACAGAAGACCGCTGCACTTCTCATGCAGCACTGAGACCGTTTTTGCCAAGAACGAAGCGTGTGTCACCAGAGTCGTTTCATGTTGCAGAACGGCGCGTGCAACACACGTCTCGCGCTGTCCTCCAGTGGCTCGACAGAAAGTGGCGAACTGGCCATCACTCGATGAAGTCGAGAAGAGGCCAGTGCGCGCTGGTCAGGCAAATTGACCGCAGTCTCTGCAACTTGAAGACCGAACCTCAGAAGCCGAAAGGTTTTCTTTGTTGTTGCGACACTGGCACAAAAGGTAGCATTGCGGGGCCGGTGAAATTGTCGCTTCTTGGCGGACGTTTCTTCTTCTCTTGTCCTCTCATGTTGTCTTCAGTCCCCTTTCGTCGAGTGGTACACTGAGCGTGTCGCGTCTTCATGTCAGACGTGGATCTCGAAGCCAGACTCAGGCGTCTCGAAGTCGCGGTCGAATCGAAACTAAATCTCGATAAATTGCAAAAGGAGCTCGATGCACTGGCCAAAGATCCCACTGTACGTTTGTGCTTCGAGGCACTTGATTGTCTATGACGAGTGCCTTTTCTGACATGATAGATACGGGAGACTATACATTGGATCGATACTCAGCCATCCCTTTACGGATCCGATAGTGCTCCCCTGACAAACGTGTCGCAGCGTATCGACAATATCCTGGGGCAGGAAGAAGTCTTGCGCAGCACAGCAGCACAATTGCAATCGATCTCACAAATCTCAGTTCCCAGCATTGCGACTTCGCAACAACTCGTCGATGTGCTGCCAGAAGTACGGTCAGTATATGACGAGACGGTTGCGCTTGAGGATGAAATTGAAGAATTGACAGCCCGCACAATCAAGGTTCTCGACGAGTGGTATCGCTTGCATGTCCGACCTGCGAACCAGACCGCTGTCAATATTGATAAAACTCTGACCCAAGCACAGAAAAAAGTCAGGGCCATCGAACGGTCCCGCTCAGACTGAAGCGGGTGTATTTATGCATATATATATCTACAAGAAGATGACTGAGGCTGGGTATGCTAAGCGATACTTTTCGTCCAACAGGGCTGCATTAACAGACACGGTCGTCGCCTGGTGAGTGCCTTTATGCTCTATACGATGCAGTCCGACCTCTGCGCCTTCGTGGATATGACCAAAGAAATGCGCTTTGGGTTTGGTCTGTGATATGTGCTCCGTAAGAAAAGGACAGCCGACTGATCCTATGCCGACAACTTGGTCAAGGATGCCTTTCGCCGGACCATGAGTCACGAGCACAAAAGTCTCATCATCCTCTATCTTCGAGTCGTTATGTACTGATTCATGTCGATGATCATCATCAGACGGCGAAGGAGACGACCAAATGTCTCGATCGAGAGGATACATGAATGCCCAATCACAGAATTCAGGCGTCCAGGGCGATCCGAAGATCTTAAATTTGCGACTCTTCACAATGATGGAGACGAATTCATGCTCGAGAAAGACAATGCCGCGGCCGGTGGCCTCCCTACTCTTCCACATGCGCCGCAACTGTCTACAGGAAGTGGCCGTCAGAGCAGTCTTCAAATCCATCAATTGCTCAGCGTGCCGCCCGATAAAGGCCGGATCGAGACCGAGATCGTGGTTTCCCGCAATGACGACCTTGACGCGATGCGGAAGCGCTTTAATCTCCTCGTAAACGCGCCGCAACTGGTCTGGCGTCCCACCACGGGTCAAGTCACCACAGTGGACAAAGACGTCGCCGTCGGGCACGCGCGTGACCCAGTCGGGATGCGAGTGTGTGTCGCTCACCACGACAAATTTGACCTTGTCGTCGTCGTCGTCATCATTGTCGAGCGGCGTGCGTGGTGGGTGGTCGTGTGCGCGAAGAGGTCGGGTAGCGTGTCGCGTGACGACTGGGCTCGTGATGAAGTGCAGTGTGTCTTTATGGATGCCTGTCGCGGTCGTCATGTCTTTTCCAGTCTCAGTCTCAGTCCCTCTCTACGGGCAAAAATCTCGATGATGTGCACTCGCGGACAATTTCATTCCCCCGAGCTATGGTCTTTGCCAGCCCGTGTTGTTTTCGTCTTGTGTTGTCGCTCGGAATTCTAGATAATCCCTCGCGGTGTATTGCTCGTGTCGATTGTCCGAGACCCGACCCTTTCTTGCTCTTGTCTGCAATTGTCTCTGCAGCGTTTGAAACGCGCGCACGCAGCGCTCGAGTAGTCTATCAATCCGAGATGGAAGCAGCGCGACGAGTACAGGACAGAGGACAGAGGATAGATCTCGAGGGAGGGAATCGCCAATCATTCCCGCTCAAAAGAGGTTCTAGACTTCCTGCGCGCGGCGATTGTCCAATCATCGTGCGGCCATCAAGAGGCGAGAAATACGACTCGTCACTTTCGATTATCCGCGTAGAGTCTATACATCTTAAGCTTCCTTCATTCAATTATCGTACTTGTAAGGTTTGTGTTGGGGATATAGCTAGTCGGGCGGGCACAGAGTAGTACTCATAGCTATATAGCGACCCTACTGCGGGCCGTCCGTTCATCGTGATTTTACAGGGTACTCTACAAAGAGTGATTAGACTAGTCTTCTTCTCGCCAGAGACGTCTTGTCTTGGCACTAAAGACTGTCTTCCAGACACTTCCCGGTGTCTCGATTGTGATGCTCACACTCGCTTGAATGCAGTGCATCCTCTTCGCGCGCGAAAGACTCGTTGCATAATCAAGTTCATCGATATGCCGACTTTTCACCGTGACTCGAATCTTGTTATTCTGCAATTACTCGTCGCGCCCATGCATTTGCAGTCAAAAAAGCCATTATACAACGATGGAGATGACGACGATGGAGGCAGCGACGACGAGGGACTAATCGGCCTGCTTTTCGGGCGGTGGACCACACGGCCGAATCATCCTCTCAATCGTCTCCGTCCTGACCTCTGCGCGCGTCTTGCCGAGTGCGAGGGCATGGTAGGCGAGTAAATTTGGGTGGCCGAGTAAGGAAGCGTCCGTGTCGCGGTGAATGTTGCTCAACCAGTCGTATTTCGAGAGGTCGGCGTGCGCGGTGCCGATGTAGCGGTGTTGTAGTTGTTCCAGTTCCGTCTGCGTCCGTCTGTCCTATCATCAGCCAATACGTTCCTCTACTCGAATGTGAAGTGCGTACAGTTTATCCGCCATAATATATCCTGTGCGCTACTTGTCAGAGAATACCCTCTTCTTTCGAATTGAAAATAGCACAGGATGAACGATGTACGTTACCTACGACATGGAAGGGTCGTGCAAAAAGTTGAGAGGCGCAAATTGTCGCTCGCAGATCCATGCAGACACAAACGGCTCCACAGCCATCTCGACCTTGATAGAATCACAAAATACTGAATCGACGACGAGCATCACGAGCGCACCATGCATACTATATCTAAACTGTATGTACACCAAGAAACTATCAAAACTTACAACTTTGCCGCCATTTCCTTCTTGGCCTGCTCGCGCAGCTCGCGTCGCAACAACTTACCACTGGGCGACTTGGGAATGGCGTCGACAAAGACGACGCCGCCACGGAGCAACTTGTACCGAGCGACCCGCGTCTCCATCCACTTCCACAGTTCCTGCTCCGAGAGTTGCTGGCCGCGCTCGGACTTGACGAGGTACGCGCGCGGTGCCTCGTCGCCTTCGAAAGGTACGCCCACGACGCAGGCGTCGGCCACGCCGTCGTGACTCAGCAGTAAGGCCTCGAGTTCTGCCGGTGCCACCTGCAGACCCTTGGACTTGATGAGTTCCTTTTTGCGGTCCACGATCCAGAAGCGTCGGCCGTCCTCGGAGCGTACGGCAACGTCACCAGTGTGTAGCCAGCCGTCGATGATTGTCTCTGCCGTGGCCTTTGGATTGTTGAGGTAACCTTTCATGACTTGTGGACCCTGGATGCAGAGTTCACCGCGCTCGCCTGCCTTGGTCACCGTCTTGCCTTCCTCGTCGACGAGTTTGGCCACGGTGCCGGGCAATAGACGGCCGATCGAACCTTCCGTGTCGTCATCGGCGTGGCTGAAGGACGTGCCCGTGCAGGTGGTCTCGGACATGCCCCAACCTTGCTGGAAGCGACACTGCTTGCCCGTCCGCAGACGCAGTGCCTGCTGAACTTCCTGTCCCAGAGGCGCTGCGCCACTGCCAATGGTTCGCAGACTGGAGAGGTCGTACTTCTCGACGATGGGGTGCTTGGCGAGAAGCGTAATGACTGGTGGAACAGTGGCCAGGAACTGAATCTGGTACTTTTGTATAATGGTCAGCATCTGTACGAGATCAAATTTGCGTGTCACGATGAAGCAGGTGCCGAGACGAAGAGCAGCATTGCAGGACTGCATCAGCCCGTAGGCGTGGTACATGGGCAAGTGTCCAATCGCCTGACCCTCAATCTTCGAGAGACCTTCCCTTTCCAGGGCCTCATCACCACGATCCCTGACCCACTGGCTTTGTGTCGTGTTGGCCACGATGTTCGAGTGGGTCAGCTCGACACCCTTCGGCAGACCGGTCGTGCCGGAGGAGTACAGGATGATGCAGGTCTTTTGCTTCAGGATGGCCGGATCCGTGATTCGCTGCCACTGCAGCTCCTTGCCGCTCGTGGTCAAGGACGACAAGGATCGAGCGCCCTTCATGGGTGTGAATGTGATGATGTTATCGGGGTTGAGGCCGGTCTTCTTTGCCACCTGGGCCACGAGAGGATATAATTGCGTGTCTACAATGACAAACTTCGCGCCAGAGTGCTTCAGTTGATGCTCAAATTCGGTCGCGGTGTATGCTGGGTTCGCGCCGGTGAAGATGCCGCCGGCGCAGATGGTGCCGTAGATGGCACAGGGATAGAGGATCGAGTTTGGACTAAAGCCCAAGACGACGTCTCCATCCTTCAGGCCGAGTTGCTGCAGTCCATAACCAATCTTCTTGACGAGCGAGATCACGCCGCCATAAGTAAGCTTGTTGTCCTCATTGTCGGCATCTATGTATTGTACAAAGTCCGGCTCGACCGGAGGCTCATCAAAGACAAACTATAAAATGTGTGAGTGACTGCCAAACAACGACGTGTCGGGTCTGGCACGTACGGACAAAAGATCTTTGTTGGCAAACTCAAAGGGCTGTCCAAGCACATTCGGGATATCTGCGAGAACCATGGTGTCGAGATGAATTTACACGAGACTTTTCCTCCTCGGAGACTCGAAAGTAGAGATTAAAAGTTCAGCTGCCAGTATACGGCGACTCGAGTGCAGGTCAGAATCAGACAGGCAAGAGAGAATGGTAGAGAGCGTGTGAGAGGCAAATTCCGTGACGCAGAGCCAATCCACGGGCCAAAGGGAAGAGAAGAGCAAAAGGAAGCGAAAGTTTACCCCGCGCTGCGCATCCCCACGCTGGCAATTGCCGATATTCAAGTGCAGCCAAGAAATTTCCTTTTTTGTCGCGTTGCCCGCGGTTTTTGCAAGCGAGATTCAATGTGCGTGATGTGTGAGCAAGGGCCGGGCCTCCTTCAGTGTACTGAAGCTCAGGCGTCGCTCTTCTCATTCATTGAAGATCTTCGGATCCATGCTCCAGCGTTGTTGGGGCAGGTAGTGCCAGATGCCGTCCATCATTTGTATCTGCGGCCAGCCAACCGGCCAGCCAGCTATTTGTGTCATGAGTAAACCTGGTCTTTCCTGTCCAGTGATCTAACAGCTTGCGATCCCCTGGCCATGGACAGGATCGATATATTTCAAGTTGAAGGTATTTTGTAGTGGGCGAAGGTTGAGGATCTAGAATGACTTTACCCGATATTGTGCCGAGTCACTCCCAGCCACGACTTCTCCACGATATCGAGGTGCTCTATATCACGTCTATCGTCCTTGACGTCTCGGACGGTTAGCAAGTGTTCAATCACTCTATTCAAGCTCTACAGTTCTCGAACTCTATTCTTCAAGCAGTGCGTGGCTCTTCATCCTTTTCAGATCGGAGGAGATGGTCTTTGTGGACGCGCAGCGCTACCTCAAGGTCCAGGACCAGGACCTGGACGACGCCTTTGACGATTCCCATGCGCGATCGCCGTCGCGGGGATCGCGCGACGACAAGTACAGTAAAGCCTCCTTCGAGTCCTTTCAAATCGACCCGACGTCCTTTTCGTCCTCTTCGACGTCGAGATTGGACCGGGTCAAGTGGAGGCAATATATCTTTCCCATCATCGTCTTTGCATGTATCGCCGTCGCCGTGGTCGCCGGTCTCATCGTCCTGATTGTCTTCAACTTTGAGGGTGGCGGAGCCGCTGGCGGTAATGGTGAAGGGTCAGGTACGGAATATGGTTACGATGATGATGGAAACCCTATTGGCGAGGCTGCCTCCGAAGCAGCTGGAATGTTTGTCAGTGATGTCGTGGACAAGGTCAGGCGTTCAGTCGTTCGCGCCAGGATATCGTCTCCAAGAGCTTGATTGAGGCGGCGTCATCAAGATTGCAGCACGTCAGATTGATCAAAACAAGATTGGACTAGGGGCGGCGACAGGGATGCGAAATGTACATTGGTGTAAAACAGGACTACATTGTGCTAAGATAAATTGAGCGACAGGATCATTAGTGAGCGACAGACAGTTTTGGGTTATGGGAATGGATTGTTTCACATCATATTCCTTATTTTTATTCATGTATGATTCGCAAGATGATCGTGTGAAAGGAGTAATCCATGACAACGTGTCTAGCCATCGATTGTCCACATACCTGCTCAACCTGCCCTATGCTCTGCCCACAATCTGTAATTTGGGCAATGTCGCTCATACAGACATTGAATTCTTCCAGAAGTGAGTGATTCTGCCGCGTAAAGACCCGACCATAGGTCGTCCAATCAACCGTTTCTATACTGTTGCAGTTGTGCAAACTTCTTCAGCGAGGCGTTGATGGCATCGAGCTGCCCACTGGTATAGACACTCTCGAGGGGCTCAAAGCCAGTCAGCACGCGTTGCTGATGCACCTTGGCCTCGTCCTTGGTGACGACAATCACATTGTCGAGCTCGAGCGCGCGATTCGGGTCGAATTTGACGAGCGTCAGTTTCTGCGCATAATGGGGCGGCAGCACGCTCTTGCCGTTGGCCAGCTCCTCAATCAAAAAGGCAATGTCGTCCAGCGTGATTGGAACCTTGCCGTTGCCGGACTTGTGGCGAGAAATGTCGTGCAGTGCGCTGTCGTAGAGACTCTTGCGTCCCTTGCCTCGGATGGGTTCCGTCGGGTAGCCGGCCAGTGTGGTCAGTACGTACGTCACCAATGTCAAGCCAAAGATGGCAGGCATGGTGCCCAGGACTGGCAGTATTCGGGCACGAAAATCAGGCAAAATGCTGTATTCCTCAATATTGCCCTCGGAATATAGTTCTTCATCGATCGGCTTGAGTTGAGCTTTGCCGGGACCAGGCTTCTCAATTGAATAGACAGTCGGTATGCCCTCCTTGATGCCTCTCAGACGCAGATGTCGTCGTGTTGACCTCGAGAGTGGATCTTCATTTGTCTCTGAAATGTCTGACAGGAAGATTCGAGTCGGATCGGATTTACAGCCTGCCCCCATGCTCGCAATCACAGGTAATTGGTGCGAATGGCAGTATGCAAGCAAATCTGCCTTGGTCTCAATGTTGTCTATCGCATCAATGACAAAATCCGGCCGCTGAGCATTATCGTGCCATGGCTCCAGCAGTTCATCCGCATCTTCTTTTCTGAACAGATCATTCCGCTCCTCAATCTCGATCCATGGAGCGACCTTGGACAAGTACTTCGCCAAGGCCCTGACTTTCGGAGTGCCCACGTCCTCTAGATTGGCAACGGCATGCCTATTGAGCGACGACAACGTGACTTGATCAAAGTCTATGATTCGTACCTTGCCGACTCCAGATCTGTCGATGCATGAGTGATTGACTTGGAGTATTGTCTGTATGCTTACCGGACAAGCATAGTTGTGGCCCACGATCCGACACCACCAACGCCTACGACTACCACGAAGCTCTTTCGAATCTTGGACATGCCGTCTTCACCAAAAAAGAGATAATTCCGCGAGAGTTGTTCCTGTATCAACTCTTCGCTCATGGAAGCCTTCGGCCTCGCTTGACCGCCAGCACTGTTGAGCTGTATAGTCTCGTGAGGTTCTTGAGCATGGTTCAGTGCTTTCTTGCGCAGAATGTCCGCCTTTTGCTGTTTTCCCGTGGCCTGGAAGCCATATATGCTACCTGCCGTGACGATACTTGCACACAAGGCCGTCAGCGTCAGTCGCCCATTCTCAGACCTATAAAAGTCCCCAATGCGATCGAATAATGTATCGAGCATCCTCAATATTCCATAAAAGTCCTCCTTATATCGATACGTCGACCATTGTGCGATCGCGCCCAATCTACGCCCTCAGTGGATGAAAAAAACCTTGCATTGAATCGCATTGTTGTTGGATAGAGATTGACTCAGAAGCACTGCGCGACCGGTCAACGCAGAGGAGGCAACCATCTTGCTTGTTGAAGGCGGACATTCGATAAAAGCGGCGGGCGCTGTCCACAACTTAATTTTGACGCGTTATCTGCGGGAGGGCAGAACACGAGTATCACGTTGCTTCGATATTGGCTTCTCTGCGACGTGAAACTGGCTGCTTCTGGCGACTGGTTGAACGTTTGGTTCCAAGGATAGCACTCTGGCAAGTGAGCTCGTGGCTCCTATCGAATTATTGTTTCTCCTGCTCAATCTGTAAAGCAAGATCTCAATACACGGTCGCTTCGATACCCGAGAAGTTGCGTGTCGCAAAAATCACCAATTTCTGTCCGGTGCGCGACAGATTGAATGACCAAGGTCACTCCGAGGCGACATGAACGGCCCAAGTCGCTCGACCTCAGGGATTGGGAAAGGATAAACGAGTTGCAGATAAGTGAGATCGCGACAAGATACGCCATGGACTCTTGACTGATGGAACAGAGTTACCGTTGTTACTCCTGACTATTCTGATAGCACTTCATCTGCTGGTCCCCACAACGAACCCCTTAACTAAGAAGTTTGTACACATACAGTACTGCGAAACTACGAAATGGTATACTTTGCTCGGAGCGCACAAATCATCAGAGACGTGTGGTAAGGGGATTGACGATGCCTATCTTGTCAGTAGCGGGATTCTGTTTTTCACCGTCATTCGAGCGTTCATGATGACATATGTGTTCACGCCGTTCGGACGGTCGCAAGGAATTTCTAGAGCAAAGTCAATCATGCGATTCTCTGAGCAAGCTTGGGGCTGTTCTTGGGCATTGTCATCTTGGTTATGCGGCATGGTGCGTGCTCGAAATTGATGATTGCCCACGAAGAGACTACTAACGTATCAAGTACCTTTTCTACAATTCCGCTTATTGGCTCGACTTGGATCAGTTCTACTCTACTTGGCCAGAGATACGGCTCGACCCTCTCTTCAAGCTGTACTATCTCATGCAACTGGCATTTTGGCTGCAATGCATCCTAGCATTGAACTTAGAGGCAAAGCGCAAAGATTACGTGCAGATGTTTGGACACCACATCCTCACGAGCACACTTCTCATTGCGTCTTATGCATTCAACACGACTCGTGTTGGTCATGTCATCTTGACTCTGATGGACTTTGCGGATATATTTCTACCGGTAAATGCTTCGCTTAACATGATTTCGGGCGTTCCCTAATGTGACAGCTTGCGAAAATGCTCAAATACCTCGGTTACCAGAACCTTTGTGATGGAACTTTCGTGGTCTTTCTGGTCTCTTGGGTCGTCACACGCCATTACCTGCTGGTCAAGATTATCTTGCACGCACATCACGTACAGCCCATCACATTGAAGTCTGGCCGCAACATCACGTGGTGTTTTGTAGCCATGCTCGCTGGACTGGAGGCATTGATCTGTGTATGGTCCTATGCGATCGGCAGAGTGCTCTGGGGTATTCTGCGAGGAGGCAATGCCGACGATTCCCGATCAGACACGGAAGACTCGGACAGCGAGTCTAGCGCGCCCACGACGTCCAAGGAGCTGAACGTCCCTGAAATTGGTATGAATGGAGGACTGCTCAATGCGACCCAGGTGGAGATTACTACTACAACTAATGGGGCATCGTCTGCAAAGAAAAGGAAATAGTATAATGGGAGAAGAAAAGGCATTAGAAGCATGAATATAGCATCCTGCAAAGTTCGAAGATGAGGGACTGCAGGGGAGCACGATACCAAGAACAAGATTAATGAGAATTACGCATTATGGCATCGTGATACAAGGATACAAAGGACAAACACCCAAGCCTCTCTAAAGTTTTATCTTGCCTGTGCTTGCCGCATACCTCGAAGGACCTCAAGACCACGGCTTGAGTGGCACGTCAACCATGACTGTACGTGTATATCTGTGAGAACGGCTGAAGCAGTACTTGATATCTAGTGGCTGACGGGTGCGCGGGATGGCTTCCCGTCAGGCACAATTCTTGGATGCGACTCTCTCTGTATAATATGGCATACGTACAGGTTCAACAGAGTATAGAGATATCCTGTTTGCAGCTCATCGGCCAGGTTCCAAGATGGCAAAAACGAAAGAAAAGAAGGAGAAGAAGCCCGCCGTCGCTGTCGGCGACGAAGCGGAGACGACCGAGGTGGACTCTTACGACGAGAAGGCAAAATCCGTTTGCGCGATCGCGACTCCACTAGCACCGAAGAAACTCAACAAGAAGATCCTCAAGACAATCAAGAAGGCATCAAAGGCAAAGCACGTCAAGCGAGGAGTGAAGGAAGTCGTCAAGGCACTGCGGAAGAAGGAGCACGGACTCGTCATTATCGCGGGCGACATTTCGCCCATCGATGTCATTTCGCATTTACCGGTGCTGTGCGAGGACAATGGCATTCCGTACATTTACACGCCATCAAAGGAGGAATTAGGAGGTGCAGGAGGCACGAAACGTCCGACGAGTGTGGTTATGGTGCAGCTCGGCGGGAAAAAGAAGGACGAAGCGGCGAGTGGAGAGTATAAGGAGGCATACGAGGAGATTGTCAAGGAGATTGCAAAGGAGCACAAGTGATGCGTGTGCTTAGCAAAAAAGGGATGTGTCGAGCAGCACGAGGCATGCTGCTCTTCATTCATTGCTCATGTATATATACTCAAATGATGGAGCATCATTAGACAAACCTGTTTTGACTTCGTGTTTGCTGACCTGGCAAGAGCAGTCTGGTGCGGAAGTGAGCGACGGTTTGGCGATGAATCTTTCTGAAATGAATTTTCCATGTCGACGCTGAGGACGTGAACAATGAACACATTGCACTTCAGCAAGCACAAAAAGTCGTCCAAAATTTGGTAATTTTGTGGAGAATTCGAGGCCCCAGACTTTTATACCACTTAACCACCGTACGATACATCAGGGACCACTCGATCGAGACTGAGTCTTCTGCTTGATTGAGCCTTTGAGGCTCGGACCCTGTCCGTGACGTGATGCATTTCTAGCGAGCATATTGACAGCATGGCCATGGCGAGATTTGCATATTATAAACTGTCTAAGTTCATATATCCTTCGACTCACCGGGCATTCGCCACCAGAGCATCGATAGCGCCAGAGGCGACTTCAGACCAGATATTTCGAGACAGTGCGTTGAACAGGGCAGGCACATCTATTGGCACGGAGGATGAATGGGAGGCCGCGGTGCTTGCACAAGAACGAGGAATAGAACAGGATGATTTGAATGATGGAGAGATGGCCACTGATGACGCTTCCCTCTTCGCATCGAATCGTCTCGGTCAAGTAGTCCTGCCGGCACATCTCATTGGCGCGGTCAATGCGCTACTCAAGCATAGTCACGGACCGAGCATAAGGAGTACTGCTCTACGCTTTTATGAGAGCTTGAGGTTGAAGAGTAAAGGTAAAGCCCCAGAGACGCCTATGCCTCCGTCAAAGGAGTTCACACACATTGAATGCGATGCATACATTGCCGGTTTCATGCCGCAACTTTACACATCGGTGTACATTACACTGCTAGAACTGAGGAAGAGGCTGGGTGAGGAATGGCGTCCGAGGAGTATTCTGGATTGTGGTGTCGGTCCTGGTACAGCGGCATTCGCCTTTCAGGAAGTCTTTGTAAACACCAATCCCAATCCTCCTAGTTCGGCGCCTCACATGACCATCATAGAGACGAATGACGAACTCCGACATCGTACGGAAAAGCTCTGGTCCACGGCACATGCCAGTCTTGACAAGGACGCGCCAAAGGACTACAAAGTCTTTCACACCATGGGTACGCCAAACCACAAGTACGATGTGGTTCTTGCTCCACACATGCTCAGCGAGGTCAAGGGTCGTCCTAGTGCCCGCGATGTCCTGGTCCAGGATCTGTGGGATCGAGTGGCGCCTAATGGTGTCTTGCTTCTACTCGAACGAGGCAATCCTCTCGGATTCGAACAAATTGCCCGAGCTAGACAGGTGCTTTTAAGACAAGCTAATCCTGACACTGCGAACTTATCAACACAAAGAGGCAAAAAGGCGGGCCTGGGCGTAGGCGCACACATCATCGCTCCTTGTCCTCACGATGGAGCATGTCCTCTATTCCTCCACGGACACGACCCGGACCGCCGATCTTGGTGTCACTTTTCACAACGCCTGCAACGCCCGGATTTTCTACAACGCACAAAACACGCCAGGGAGAATATCGAGGACGTCGGGTATAGCTACATCATCATCCGCAAAGGATCACGCCGCCCACCATTCCCTGCCTCCTTGCCCGCGACGACCACGAACACGACATCGACGGACGAAATGCATTCCGAGGATCCGTCCGAAACCATGCGCACACAACAGTTGGGCGAAGGAATGAGTCACAAGGACATTGTGAGTGCGAGCTACCACTGGTCGAGAATCATCCTGCCACCGCTGAAACGACACAAACACGTCCTCCTGGACATTTGTTCCTCGCCCCTCAATATTCTCGCCCCTTCTCCCTCGTCGTCCTCATCGAACGAGACTGGTCCGCGCATCACGAAACACTCGCGACGATCGCGACCTAGTGATGTCGTGCACGAGTCTCGCCATGCATCCGTCCAACCGGACGACGTTGACACCGAGGGAGGAGTCATAGAGCAGGACCAGGAACAGGAACAGGAAGAGCAATCGAGACCACGCATTCAGCGCACGACGATCCCGAAATCGCAGGGACAAATGGAGTATCGTTTCGCGCGAAGATCGCATTGGGGAGACTTACTGCCCTTTCGCGGCAAGACAATGATTGATCGGCCCCATCAAGAAGCGCCCAGCTCGTCGTCCAAAGTCAAAGCCAAACGGGACAAGCGAGAGCAGCGACTGTGAAAGAATGTACCATAACGAACTATGCACGACGAGACAAATAGTCCGCGGAATGTGTTTAAGAATAATGTAATATTGATATAGACAGAAGAAATACAGCCGACAGACTATACTGGATGCATAATGCCAAAGCAATTTACAGTCATGATGAGAAGTCTTAAGCTGCGCTGGCGCTAAGAATCATCCTGCTCGCCTCTGTAGAGGTACTTTGTAATAACCACCTTTTGCGGCTTGCCCAACTCGGGCGTGAGCGGCGTGTTATTTGCCACATTACCATAGTCGTCCAAGGCGACTGGGGCGATGCAAGAGGTGATTTCTTCCATGGGCTTCACTTTGCTCGGCGTCGTCTTTGGCAGCGACGACAGATTGACCTCCAATTCCTCGCCCCACTTGACGGCCTTTCGCTCGGGAGTGACGAATTTCGGGACATAGTCCTCCTCGTCCCCGGCACCGAAAGTGTAGCCACGTTCCTTCATCAGTCTGCGGCGCTTGGTCCTCGCGTTCGTGGCCATCTTGGCTTGCAGCTTTGCCGTCGGGCTCGGCGGTCGCTGAATCTCCTTACGAACGACGACCCGATCGAAATCGCACCGGTACAATCTATTTTGGGACGTGAATGTCCTTGTAGTCTTGGCGACCTCTGCAGGTGTGAGGTGCAAGAGCCGTTTGGGCGTCGTTGGCACGATGCTGTTGGTTGTTGAGGAATTCGAGCCCAGTTTTGTTCTGGAATCTGGTTGTGTGCTCGAATGTGTCGATGCCGTGCTGTCAGACCTTGGTAGTCTGGTGCGCTTTCGTGTAAGATCATGTTGGCTGCCTTGAGTCTCCTTGTATCCAAGGTTGTCGTCGTCTGCAAGGACGTTCTGCAGAGCTAACTCATGTTGTGCAGAAATTGAGCCAGCGACAACGGAAGTGCCGCGCTTGTTTTCCGGTAATCTCAAGGCCAATTTCTTTGAGCCACTAACGGCCGACAAAGCGCTCGTTGTGCTACGAGGTGCTGGCAAGCGTGAACGACTCGTCCTTGAGTTCGTGGTCTTGATTGACTTTTGCGCGGAAGATGGAAGTGCATTTGTCACAACCACGATTTTCTGGTCACTTTTTTGTGGCGAAACATTACCGACTGGTGTCCTTTTTGGCGTTGCTGGTATGTTGTGTTTCTCCGTAACTTGTGTCGGGTCTTCTAATTTAGCTTTCTGGGACTTCTTCGATTGCCATTGTTTCAGAAAATCTGAGAATACATTGTCAAGATTTGAGTCCTTTGAGTTGGGACGTTGTAACTCTTCTTTCTCAAGCACATCAGCTGCGTGGCTGGTCGTCTCCTGTGCTGAAAACGAGTCTGGTTCGGCTTCACGAAGATTTGCGGGATGTTGCAAATTTGGAGCTGTCTGAAGCATTCGACGAGTCCTCCAACCACGAAAACATGCTTGTATTGCTGTAGCAGATTTTTCCATGAGGTCTTGATCACTCAATGCTGGAATTGAAGCTAATGGCGAAAGGACTTCAGCCTGTGCTACTTCCACACTGTTTGGATCTAAGATCTCTTCACGGTCTTGTTTTAAGAAAGGTGATCTGCGTGAAGTGGAATTGCTTCGTCGTTTTGAACGTTTCCTTTCAACACTGCCGGGCATCTCCTCCAATAACGATTCCGGTGGTTCCAGCAGTTCAGCTGCCAGTTCTAGATCCGCTTGTTCTTGATCTGCTTGTCTGAGGCCCAGCTCAAGCTCGCGCTCCCTCATAGCCGATTTCGTTGCAGTCATGTAGCTCTGGCGTCTGCTTTGTCGTCTCGTATTGTTTCTTTTCTGTCTTTGGACAATTGGTGAGGTTTGTATATCGTTCACTTCAATGTCATCGACACTCAGGACAATTGGCGAGGTTTGCATAACACTCACTACTGTGTCATCGATACATCTATCACTTCGAAAGTTCTCCGAATCTTCGTTGGAAAGTGCGGAAGTGCACTGAAAGTGTTCTTCCGTGGTTACAAAGTCGTTCTGTACAGCGCCCTCTAAGACAGTATGCTCTCGAGTAATCGGAGTGCTCATGTGATTTGTTTCGCAGTGCTGTAAATCACGAGAAATTGAAGTTTTTGGCATGGTGTCCGGCTCTTGCGGCTGTGAGACAGTGTCCTCGGGCATGGTTGACAAGCCAGTAGGCTGTATGAAAGACAGTTCTTCAGCGCGATCGAGTGAATCGCGACCGATTATATTGCTAGAACATCGGGTATTTCCTAGCGAAACTGTCATTGTGTTGGCAGAATTGCCTTCCGATCTAGTGTCTACGGCGTCCATAGTTGGTGTATCACAAGATTCGTCAAACTGAACATCAGTAAGCTCATGCGTGTCCTTCGTCGGTTCTTCAGCGATAGGCTCGTCACATACCACACTATTCTCATCGTATGGCAAGCTAACGTGGGAATCTGCATGAACATCGATGATTGTCAGGAATTTCGGGGGCGACTCGGCGACTTTACTATTGGTCTGGCAAGGCGAAGCCAACAAATCAACTTCTGTATCTTCCACTGGTGTAGCAAGGGTCGCGAGATTTGACATCCGTCTGGGACTATTCTCGATGTGAACATTGATCTTGAAATCCTCCGATTGACTTGAAAAGCACAACTTTTTCGTTTTACTTGGCATTTCGAGATCGTGTTCGAAAGCTTCCACAAGACTATCGTCAATCAATTCGGGAACGCAATGCTCGGGGCTTCTGGTTTCTTCTGGCTGGCAATTCTGAATAAGACAGAAGTCTGCATCAGCCACGTGTGAAGCACTGTCAATTGTGTCTAATACCAGTTCAGCGTCTTCAAGTATGGTCGTGTTCGAATGAGGACAGCTTGATGGATCGGTGTCCAATTGTGTCTTCATCGCCGCGATCCCGCTCTCCTCTAGTTCGTGCTGGGTCGAAATAATCAAGTCTACAAGTACGGGATCATCCGTGGGACTAGACAAAACTGGTGGCAATATGCTTCTGCTTGCGTGCTCCACAAACTCCTGCAGGTCGACGGCTTCACTACCAAGCATAACACCATTGGGTAACTTTTCTGATCCGCGGTCAAATACTTGTGTTGTATCGGTGATGCCACTACTCGGTGCTGTCATGCTAAGCATATTTGGCATATCTTGCTCATCTGCAAGGTGAGATGCACGATTAATACTGACAGGTGAGGACAAAGTGGCATGGCTCAGACTCGCAGGAGTCCAGACATCTGGGGGGAGAGGAATCTCCATGCCATCGATCCACGTTGTCGTTGGTGTAGGTGGCGGCACAGGACTTGGGCTCATGTTCGATTCGGCAATTGCCTGAGAAGATAGTGGCTGTGCGATGTCCATACGAGGCTCTTCCGGGATCACTAATTGATGCTCAATAGACACAGGCGTGAAGTCCAAATTCAAGGACTGGCTGTCTTGTGAAGTATGTACAGTGTCAGGATTCGTTCCATCATTCTCGTAATCGTGATCAACCTGTACAGCTAGCCCTAGTGCCATCACTGGTGTTCGAGAAATAGAACCGCGTGGCGTAGGAGTGCGAATGAGTAAGCCATTAGGTTGAGCTACTCTGGCTGGGGACAGTGTCATTTGCGGCTCCAGAGGAGTATTCGTGAGGCTCGACGGGTCTGTACGAATGTCCTCAGGAATGTTGAGACTGACGCCATCAATAGACTCAGCTGAGTCGTCAACACGAGGCTTGTGTTCTGGTGCATTGTCGAGGATTCTCTCAACAGCGTCCTGCGACGGACTGGGACAGGTTCTGTCAATTGACTTCGCATCACAATCTGCAGATCTCGAAGTGTCGTGTGTCTCGGCATTGAGCAAGGAGCCCTCAGCTAAGATTCCCTTATTCACGGAGGTACTTTCTCTCGAAGCCGGAGCTGGACTCTCAACCGTGTTTATTTGCTTTGTTGTTTCAATTCGCGTAGGTGCTACAGGGTCCGCAGCAATTCCAGGACTGTCATGCACGACCGTGGTCGGGGACGTCCCGCTCGTTAATTTGGCAGCAGTTGCTTCACCACCAGTTTGTCCAAGGTCAGAAATTGGCTTATTGCTCATGGTTTGTGTCGGAGACAAATACGGATTTTCTTGGCACGTTGTTGTCCTTGGAGATTCGTACACAATGATTCGATCGACGTGGTCTGATTTGCTTTTTTGTGGACTGACTAGCTTCTCCGTGGACTTCGACGGTGTGAGGGGAGAGCGCGGTCCACAGCTCGAAAGTTCCGCTAGGGGTCTCCTTTCTGAGACATCGCTTTCTCGTCGAGTGTCCGTTGTGGACGGTGCAGTATCTAAATCCGACACTGCATTTGCCAAACATTTCTTTGCAGGTCTCACTCTTCTCTTTGCTGGAACAGCCCTGCTTGATCGAGTCACCCTAGGTGCAATTTGCATCGTCGACTTGACGACGTTTGCAGGTTGCGGTGCTCGTGGTCGACCAGATCTGGTCTTCCTGGGGGATAATGTGGCATACGGAGCAACCGCTTCGACATCCATCACCTCAATTTCTTCCATCTGCGCTCTAGTTCTGCGTGTGGAGACCATGATTCAATTTGTGCAGCCTGGAATTCCTTGATACCTTGTCGACGTCAAGTTCCTCCAACGCGAGTCTGTGGCACAACAAGAGGTATGTTCGACGTGCTCAGGACTAAACAAAGGGTGATTGTGCCATGCTCATGCCAGAAGTCGCGTCCTTTCAAGCATACAAATCGTAGTCCGACTGACTAGCATGCCTAGACGTGCACGATGGTGCAGGTGAATAAACAATGCACTTTCCACGGAAGGAAATTAAGCAACGACACGAAGCTCGGAAGTCGTCGTATTTGCGGGCTGTGTTACTCAGGATGGGCGTCTGTACTCAAACTATAGAGTGTTCCAGTCCCGTGCATGTTGCAGTAGAAGTTGAAACACGGGCTGTGCAAGAAGTCATTGAGTAAGACGTGGAGGGTTTGTCTGAGCCAGTTAGGGCTTACGCTTCGCCAGCCTTCCAAGTAGTTCCGCCCGCGTGGCCCATGAATAGCGTCAGTCGCCCACTCGTTCAATCACCCTCACTCTCCTCCTTTATAACCACATCTTTGCCTCCTTCACCACTTCATCAAGAAGTCTAGAAAACTAAGGCCAACATGCAAGTATTCGTCAAGACCCTGACTGGAAAGACCATCACCCTTGAGGTAGAGTCGAGCGACACCATCGACAATGTCAAGAGCAAGATTCAGGACAAGGAAGGGATTCCACCTGGTGAGTCAGCTGCAACTCGTCCATAGTCAATTGACTCTGGTCGCGCTTATTCTGAAGTTCTATACTGACTTTGCTAGACCAACAGCGACTCATCTTTGCTGGAAAACAACTAGAGGACGGTCGAACCTTAGCTGATTACAACATCCAGAAGGAATCTACACTCCACCTGGTCCTCCGACTTAGAGGAGGTATGCAGATTTTCGTCAAGACATTGACGGGCAAGACCATCACACTGGAGGTCGAGTCATCAGACACAATCGACAACGTGAAGTCGAAGATCCAGGACAAGGAAGGCATTCCGCCTGATCAGCAGCGTTTGATTTTCGCTGGAAAGCAGCTCGAGGACGGACGAACCTTGGCCGATTACAACATCCAGAAGGAATCTACACTTCATCTCGTCCTCAGGCTTCGTGGAGGTATGCAGATCTTCGTCAAGACACTTACTGGCAAAACAATCACTCTGGAGGTCGAGTCATCCGACACGATTGACAATGTCAAGTCGAAGATTCAAGACAAGGAGGGAATTCCACCTGACCAGCAGCGATTGATCTTCGCGGGAAAGCAGCTTGAAGATGGTCGTACTTTGGCCGACTACAATATCCAGAAGGAGTCGACCTTACATTTAGTACTGCGTCTGCGTGGAGGTATGCAAATATTCGTCAAAACCCTCACGGGCAAGACAATTACTCTCGAGGTCGAGTCAAGCGACACCATCGACAATGTCAAGAGCAAGATCCAGGACAAGGAAGGTATTCCACCTGACCAGCAGCGATTGATCTTTGCAGGCAAGCAGCTAGAGGACGGGCGAACATTGGCTGATTACAACATCCAAAAGGAATCGACTTTGCATTTGGTGCTCCGATTGCGTGGTGGTGCATGATTGGACTAATTCCTGGCCACATCAGAAGCTAGCCCTGAACTCCTCAGATAGAAATCAAAACGAATGAATCAGGAGGCTGGATGGCTACATCATACACGGATTGACTATATTGTATAAAACAACTTTATAAATGCTTATTAACATTGTGTTGTGGTCTCTACCATTTATCATGTCAAATTGAAACATCTGCCGTGTCGCAACAATGATTTGCTCATGCTAATCGTCTTGACTTGTGAGATATCGAACTCAAGCATTTCCACATATCCATTGTTGCACCTCTGGGACGCTGGAGTGGAGGCGAATGAGTGAAAGTGGAGTACGCCACCTGTCATTGAGAGCAGGGCAGTTGTGGATATCGCACTAGCCCGTAAATAATCTGGAGCGCAATCGAGTCAATCGTTCAATCTTATCTTGGTTGCTTATTACCATCACTTACCATGCTTGAATCATAGCTTCTATCAGTCCTGCGAGTGGAATAAGTAGCGAGCATTCCATGCTCAATTTGCAGACTGTCGACATTTCGAAGTCTGACAAGGCCACTGCAGCTGCTGTGACACACGCTGCACGTAATCTTGGCTTCATCTATATCTCTGGTCATGGTTTTTCCCGAAGCCTTATGCGCCAAGTATTCTCATTGTCTGCGCAACTCTTCAAACTACAATATGACGAAAAATCACAATACAAGATTGGCCCGGAGAATCGTGGATGGAGCTGCATAGGATCTGAGAAATTGGATCCCGAGACACAAAAGAATGCCGACTTCAAGGAGGCTTTCAATATTGCGCCCTCTTCCGATCAGAAACTGCCTGACGTCTTGGAAAGGTCGCGGGGAGTCTTACGGGAGTTTGAGTCAGCTTGTCAGAAGCTTTGTCTGACGTTGTGCAAGCTACTGGCTGTGGGTCTGGAGTTGGCTGATGATCATTTCACCTCCAAGCACGATGCATCGCGACAGAGTGGTACAATTATGAGACTTCTCTTTTATCCGGAGGTCAGCTCCACCACGATGCGCAAGGACGAGGTCAGAGCTGGTGCTCATACTGATTATGGCTCGTTGACGCTACTGTTCCAAATGCCAGGACAATCTGGACTTGAAATACAAGACCCAAGCAGTGGTATCTTTGAGGCGGTCCCGGCACCTCTTCCAACAAGTGACGACGAAGAACTGCCAGTACTCGTCAATATCGCTGATCAATTGACTTTGTGGACCGCTGGCCAGCTGAAGAGCACTGTTCATCGAGTGACTGGGACATACACCGGAGACCGATACTCGATAGCATATTTCTGCCATCCAGATGATGATACAGATCTACGCCCGATTCGTCAATTGCAAGACACGAATGCTGAGTCGGAATATAGCTCGTCTCAGCAGACAATCAAAGCTGGAGATCATCTCAGGAAGAGATTAGAGGCTACGTACTCTTATTAAGGATAATAAGATATCATTATATTCTATGCGATGTGTTTTAGATATACTTTGTATTTGTAACTATTATATACTGATTCGAGAGACCCCGCTCGGTCCTGTGGACCAGATATAGCTTACTTCCCATATCAGATCTGCACATATTTTTCTTTCCAGCTTGTTAGACGAACCAGCTGCATCAGAACGCTGATGAGGACCTTTGTGATCAAATTCAGTCCTAGATGCAGACGATACACCAATTGCCGCTCATATGCATCTAGGCGGTGAGTTTGTAGCTACAGCAGCAGAAGGAAGAGCTACTGGAAACGTGAAAGGGGTTCTATAACGCTCAGCTGCAACAGCCAGATCTATTTATACAGACTTACCACTTCAGGATACAAGACGAAGGGCGAATCGGGCAAACTTGCAAGTTGCTGTTCGCTCGGCAGCGCATTCCCGTTTCGCCGCCATGGATCCCACCCGTGGTTCCTCCCGCCGGGCCACTCAACTCTATTACCACACTCACCGCATTATTCCTTGCCCTTCAATTGCTTGTCTTTGTCCTCGTCCTCGCCCTTGCTTCATTCTGCTTGTGCCTGCAGTGCCTCTATAACGGGTGACTAGAGATCACGAGCCCCTTTTCGTACGTACACGAGTTTCTGAAGAGACGCGCCTTGCATCGAAGTATTGGCCACGCAAAATCAGAGTTTCATGGATGGGGATTCGAACGCATTTCTAAGTCAAATATTGGGTGAGTCACAAAAGATTTTGATTTTCTAGAGCACGTTACTGACCAGTGGTATAGAGATAGACAGGGCTGTCGAGACATTATCCAGGGTGGGCAAGTTGCATCAGAATAAAATAGCGAATTTCTCGAATCATCAGCAAGCTCATTCCCTCTCTGCACCAAGATATTCCAGTACATCGCATTATGCCTCACAACGCCAGCCCTATATGGGTCCACTTCGAGGATTCAACAACAATCGAGGCTCGAATTCATTGATGCACAACGGTCCGGGTCAAGGTCAAGTCCCGAACCAATACTATTCATCGCCGCCTCCTTTGCAGCAGCAATACGCCTTTAACCAGCAGCAAAATGCATATCCAGGCTCACTTGCCGCTTCTACATCCTTCAGCGGTTCCACTGTAGATGACAGACATGGTGCTGAAGATTTGCATGAATCGATTGCACAGTATCCATCAATGACCGCAAACCGCCCTACTGGCTACGCACAATCGCAACCACAAAATCCTGCACAATACGCACCACGATCATATTCGCCCTTTAATAGCAGCACTACTTTGCCCCCTCTGTCACGATTAAACACTGGTGGTGCTGCGTCCTCAGGTCATTCGACCACACCGTCAGTCGCTGGTGGCATGTCAAGCTCGACATCCATGTTGCCGCCGGGTTATGGTAGAGATAGCTTTCCATCGACAACACCCAGCATGGCACATTCCCGTGCGCACTCAATTACTGGGAACCTGGCTCAAGTCGCTGGTTCGACCACTGAAGCGCATCACGTTCGCAATGGCAGCACGAATCCTGTCAACGATCAAACGCGTTCACTTGGTGGGTTGCATATGTCCTCGAGCACATCCGGGGTTTTCAGTCCGCCCCTTGATCATTCTCGTGCGGCTTCCATGTCGGCCGCGTCCACCGGAACACAGTCCCCTGCTTCGACAGCCTTCAACTTCTACCCTGGCCCTTCTTCACAGTCGACTGGAGCGCAGACTCCAGTCTCAAATACTGCGATGAACCTTTCTGGTAACAGTAGTCACCAGGGCAGTTCTCGAATAGCTCCCATTGGTCGACCCGTACAGGCCAAATCTACCTCAGATCCTTTTGGTAGCTCGCGTATGGCGTTTCGAAACTCCAGCAGCACGAACCACAGCTCCGGCGTGACATCTGGCGTTACGAGTCCGCTCAGCAATGGCTTCACAGATGGATGGCTCGACAACATGACTCCGTCCAATGTCTCGAATGCTTCGAATGGCAAGACTGGAGGGGCTGAAGTCAAACGCAAGAGTCTACAGAGCGTCTGGAACAATTGAAGGTGCATGACCACTCTTTAATCTTCTTTCAGTAGCGTCAGCTGCAGTCTCGGGGGTCAATTTGCGACGATAAAAACGTATATGATTGGGCAAAAATCTTGTGCCTTGGAAAAGTGAGTGGAATTTCAATTCATGATGGGAGAGCGCATGGGAATTACATGGCAGTAGGTCTTTTCTTTATGTTGTGGGTGTATTGTGTTTTCGGGGCTTCGGAAGTCTAAAAAGTGTTTGGCATGGTAAAAACGGAGCTGTGCGAGGATGAGCAGAGAGGGAGTCAGAGAGGGACTTGGAGCAGGGCTCTTAGCAATTTGCCATGGACAGGACACTTGTTTACGGTAGAGAGTAGAAATGGCATGTTATCAAGTGGTCGAAATTACTGTCTTGTCCCCTAATATGTTTGTCTTCAGATTCTTGATGTCTCGATGCCTGAACATTTGAACGAACACAAAAGTGACCAATCGACAGATACCAAATAATGGTTCTATGCAACGCATAATCCACTTAGACGTGGCCCGATGAATTTGAGTATGGCCATGGGTGGTGGAACCAATATTGGTGATATCTAGTTTTCCAACTAGATACTGGTGTATGGCCAGTGCACCTATGGTGGGCAGCAGGGGTCAAAGCAATCAGAAGTGAGATGATGGATGAGTGGATGTGCTTTTCATTGCTCAATCGGGCAAGTCCAGCCGCATCCACAACTTTTATTGCGTTTCAGCGCTTGGCACAACTTCGTCCATGCTTGTCGCACGAACCAGCATGTGTCACTCGAGCTTGTCAGTCGTCCGTAATCGTTGTATATTGCGTCGCCGATAAACTAGGTCTTGGGCAATTTGTGAGCCCGCAAGGTCGAAACTCCCTACTGAGACGATACTCGCTCGCTCACTTTCCTGATTGGCGAATCGTAGCGCACACTCCACTCCATTCAGCGGCCCACTCGGCCATATATGCCAGACTCGCACGACACGGCAGGTCAAGGCGAGTCCACTGCGTCGACACCTCTTCTGATGCCTGGCGATGTCGATGTCGGCTCGAAGCATGTCGGGATGGCGTCGTTCTCGTCGTCCTTTATCAACTTGGCGAATACCATTATCGGGGCGGGTGTGCTGGCGATGCCGCATGCCATGGGAGTCTTGGGGATCTTTGGCGGGATACTGGTCATTACGTTTGCCGGCGTCACGGCTGGGTTTGGGCTTTATCTCCTGACGAGGTGTTCGAAGTATGTAGACAATGGCTCGGCGTCCTTCTTCACCATCTCGAAACGCACATACCCTGGTGCGGCGATACTGTTCGATCTCGCGATTGCGCTCAAGACTTTTGGTGTCGCGGTCAGTTATCTCATCATCATCTCGAACCTCACGCCACAAGTGATTCATGCAGCCTTTCCGCAGGCCGAAGACAGTGCGTATCTCATGGATAGGAGATTCTGGCTGACGGTTTTCATGATCATCATCATACCTTTGTCCTTTTTGCGAAAATTGGATTCCCTCAAGTATACCTCAGTAGTCTCACTCTTTGCTATTGGCTACCTGGTTCTGCTTGTCGTCGGTCACTGGCTCAAGGGAGATACATTACCTTTCAAAGGCAATGTAGTCTTCTTCCAATGGTCTGGCTTCGTCAAATTTCTCTCGTCTCTCCCCGTCTTTGTTTTCGCTTTTACTTGTCACCAGAATATCTTTACGGTGGTGAATGAGATTCGAGATACGTCACAAAAGCAAATCAATCTGGTCGTCAGCACAGCCATTGGTGGCAGTTGGTTCGTCTACCTTCTCGTGGCTATCACGGGATATCTATCGTACGGTGACAATGTCAACGGTAACATAGTTTCCATGTACCCGAACTCTCCTACGGCAAACATCGGTCGGGTGGCTATTGTTATTCTTATCCTTTTCTCATACCCGCTCCAAGCACATCCATGCAGGGCATCACTGGACAAGATTCTGGTGTCCATCTCCCGAGCTTGGCACGGTACTGATGGATTAGCTTTGCGGAATGGCTCATCACAGTCCAGCATGCGTAGCTTCGGCTCCAAGGTAGAAGAAGCAGCACGAGAGGAGATTAGCGAGCTACGATGGACTGTCCTGACGACATTCATACTAATTTCGTCGTACCTAGTGGCCATGGTCGTTTCGTCCCTCGAAGTCGTTCTAGCTTACGTGGGGTCGACGGGTTCCGCTGCAATCAGCTTCATCCTGCCAGGACTCTTTTACTGGCGCATCACACAAGACTCTGAAGGCTACTCGTCCCTGGCAGAAGATGAACGTGAAAGTTTAGACGAGACGAACACTGGCGCGGAGCGTAAGAGGAAGTTCCTGAGGTACGCAGCGGCTGCACTAGGCATATACGGATGTGTCTTTATGGTAGTATGCTTGACTCTCAATGTGGTTGGAAGCGTGCGCGGCCGGCATTGATGATTGAGTTGTATATCTTTTGAACGTTCGCCAACTTTTCACAATATAACTATAGAGGATAGAAAATAGAGACAAAGTGATTTCCACAGCAGCTGGCACTGGTCATGGAGTCTTTCAGCATATTGACAACTTCCTCAAGACATTCAACCAGAGTTTATGAATAAGGTCGTCTTATCAGTCGGAAACGATTCGTCCCTGGGAGGACTCTAGCATGGTACTGGTTGATTATGTTTACAACGCAGCGCGACGACTCTCTGGCATGTATTGAGTCGATGAAGACTGGAGTATGCTTGAGACTACCTAGTCGTTGTAAGACGGCTGTAGGTCAACTGATCACAAAGACCATCATCCACACTGTGTGGGGCACAGCTCTGAAAACAGTTCGACAACTACTTACCACGCAACAACGAATTTCTTTATTGTCACAACATTGCCACGTTACCATTAGATGCACTCCAAGACCAGTAGCCGTACTCATTTCTCGCGCTTCTTAGAGCAAGACCTCGAACTGGAGCATTCAGCTTCGAAAGATGCTCGTCCTGGCGATAGCTCGCACAATCTCTTAAGACCAGACATGGATACTGGTCCTTCGCATGCTTCCGCATTGTCTCAAATAGCAACGAGACCACCTATGACCAGATTGCGAGTCAATTCAACGTACAACATTACTCCTCGCATCACCTTGCTCACCATGGTCGTTGTACTACCCATCGTTGGACTTGCGACCGCTTTCTTCTATGCTTTGTTCCACTACAGCGACCATATTGCAGACGGATGTATGACTGTTCCAAATATCGTAGCTGTGAAACACTAATTTGGCAGATCTTTATTCTGCTGTGCCCGCGAATGTTCCACTGTTTATTGGCACCATCACCTCGACAATCATGTCTCTACTTTGCACTGTGATAATGGTTCTCTTCGCATATCGAGTCGCCCAGATGTGGATCGATATCGAGAACGACTACCGAGTCTCAGAACTGCCAAGTGCCGAGCAATTTGCATTCATGGTCAAGATGTGCTCTGGAGGTTCGTTCTTTGTCCTCCTCGAGTTCTTGGTTTTTGCCTTGCCAGTAGAATTCGGTGAAAAATGGTTCTCGTTTCGCAAGAAGAGGCATCAACCACGAATCAAGCGTATCGTGAAATGGCTTTCGGTCGTCTTCACCATCACTTTGGTCTTGACACTTATGGTGCAGCTGGCAGACGTCTGGGTCCATAAAACTCTAGAGTCCACGACACTCACAATCTCCGATCGTCCCGGCTTTCCCACACATAATTACTCCCGAATCTTGCGACCTGCATGCTTTGCAGCTGAGAGCAATTCTAGCTCAATGGGTCTTGATGGTGTCCGTGACACATCATGCGTCTTTGGCTCAGATGGATTCCTTTTTGATCCGATTGAGACCTTTGCTACAGTCACAAATACCTCAAATGCAAACACCATACGAAATGAAGGGCCCATAGCATACATAAGTCAAGCAACAACTTTAGAATCAGTGCGGTTCAAGGCTGCCACAATCGGAACTAGTACTTCTTGCGATATCATCACTTCGCAATGTTCTTTGACTTATCCATCTTCCGGTTATGCCTCATTTGTGTGCGGTGGCGAATACTCTGCTATCAGAGGATTGATGTATGCGAATCAGATCTTTCAGATCGATGTGCTCAATGCCACAAACGGGGCAAATCCATTCTGGATCAGTGGCTATGGATGCTTCAAAGACTACGCAAGCTCTTTTCCAGCAGTGAGTGCCAGTGATTTCCTCAATGTATCGTCCTTCAACACTGGCATCTATGTAGGCTTACTACAAAGTTGCACCATTCTGGCATGTCAGGTGACGGTCATGGATCTGAATTACACGTCGATGCCGCCGTCGAGCGCCAGGAGCCGAGAAGCGAACAATGTTATGCTAGCCCCTGGGCAGAAGAGAATGAGCTCGCTTGACGCAGTGAAAGCGCTGACTGGAGCCATTGGTCAATCATATGGTGTGGATCAAATCTCTTTGGGCGTGACTGCTGCCGCGGTGAAGGCCAACACTTCTGAGGACTTTGCTAGTCTGGTTGCCCTATCCATTTCCCAAACCATCATTGGGCAATCTGTCGGGGCTTTCGTAGCGGCGCTTTCACTCCGGGAGACTACGCAATCAAACACGATTGGGACCAAAGTTCCTCTTGTACCAGTCGTCATATTCCTCGCTTTGCAAATAGCTCTTGCCTTGTTCTGCATCGTCGTTGCAGCAATCTCGATCGGAGTCGATCGCAGCAATGGTGCTCAGGCAGTCAAGGACGCCAGACACGGTCTGGTCGACATTAAGACTCTAATCACAGAACACTTTGGGGCTGAGGCGGTCTACCCTCCATCGCAGGCGCGTACTACTGGGCGTAGAGGTAGACATTTGACGAGGTCAGATGATCCAGAGAGAATATACAAATTTGGGGAAGCTCGTGAGAAGTTGGAAACATTTGACTTGAATGCTTCGGACGAGTGTGACCTCGCGACATTGTGCTGTAACGATGAAAAAGTCAATCATAAGGAAGGTGACGAGTAGGTCTGATCGATTGTATGGTATTATAGTATGCAAGTAGTCTTGTAGTCGTAGATTTGTATCATAATTCCCTGTCTACGATCCGACTGGTCTACTGAAACTCGTGCGCGGTCTGCATGGCTTCATGTATCTCGCGGACATGCTGATCGAGTCCGACTTCCCCTTGCTCGAGAAGAACCTTTTCCATGGCGAGACAGTCCTCCACGCAGCCGGCGACCTCGACTGCCTCTTTACAGACTTCGTGGCACTACATCTGATTGATATTTGTGACTTGGAGGATAGTATTGGGGAGCTTACGTCTCCGGGAGAGTATGGTTCTCCTCCGCCCTGAACATCGACTGACGGTGCCGCATGGGATGCCGTTGTCGTCGCCATCGTCGTGCCCGTGTTACTGGTGGTGCTGGATTCGGTGGGGATGGCGGACGCGACCGCCATGATTGCACATACTATTGCCACCAGCTTCATATTGCGTATTTCGTAGTCTTTTTCGGATACGTCTAGTTGCCCTAGTCCTTCAGGTCGTTTGGAGGATTCGCATTGATGAGGGGAATGAGTCGAGGATTTTATATATCGTCGTTCGTCAGTCGATCGATCGATCGAGGAGAGCCAGCTCCACACTGGTAGGAGGAGTTGACCACGTCAGACGGCTGTGCATGGAATGTTCATTATAGTCGAAGACGGATGAACGATGGACAGCCAATCGTCGAGGTACGTGTGCACTTTTCACGCCTGCCACGCATGTTTCATCTAAATTGATCATCCATAATTCAATATGGTCGAATTGATTCGAAAGTTGTTTGACGGCTCAATCTAAATGGCCGGTTGGGCCGCCCGACGACGAGACTCAAGAAAGTCGCGGACGTGAAAACTGACTTCCTCGCTGAGGAGAAAGGTGTCGTGCCCGAAATGCGACTGGGCGAGGGAGAGTTCGGCGTACTGGACGTCGCGGTTGCCCGTGCCGCGCAGTGCATCCGCAATCTCGCGCTGGCAGGAGACGGGCATCAGGTTATCGCTCTGCACGCCCACCACCAACGTCGGCGTGTCTCGCATGCTCGAGAGGCCACGCTGTAAATCTTCCAGTGCGTCCAGTTTCGCTCTCGTCAAGGCAGAGTCCGTGTTCTCGGATGAAAGGACTGGCTGCTTTTCGTCGTACGCTTCCATCCGGCAGAGATCGGTCGTCTGACCGCGAGTGCCTGCAGTCTCTCGGAACCGTCGCACCGCACGACCATACGACGCCGAGAGATTGAAGAGGTCCATCGCTTTGGAGACATAGAGTAGTGAGTTTGGGTCGTAGCTGCCGATAAACTTTTCGCCCGCGTGGTCGAGGTATGTTTCTACCAGGAAATCAGGACAAAAAGCCGGCGACTGCTCCTCGTCCGCGCGACGACTCCCGAACCGGTCTTCCCACTCTGGCCCGCTGCGATACGAGATGGTCGCGATCTGTCGCGCGAGTTTCATGCCAGAGTGCGGGAGGATCGAGTCGTAGTAATCGCCCCTCGCCGCACTCCAATTTGTGTCTGCCATGATGATTTGTCGCTGCGTGTGTCGCAGTGCGATCGAGTACGGATGACTCTTGGCACACCCCGAGATACTGACGACGTTTCGCACGCGGTCCGGAAAGTCCGTCGCGGCCGCGAGACTCTGCATGCCGCCCATGGAACTGCCGACACTCGCAAAGATGGTCTCGATACCAAGCCCAGTCAAGAGACTGAATTGAGCGCGCACCATATCGTTCACCGTCAGGATCGGAAAACGGGTCGCGTACCGTCGGCCGTCAGCAGGGTCGAGGGATTTCGGGCCCGTGCTGCCGAAACAGCCGCCGAGGACGTTGGTGCAGATGATGTAGTACTTGTCCGTGTCGAGGGCCTTGCCGGATCCGATATACTTTTCCCACCATCCCGGTGCACTATTCTCCGGCGTCGAGTGGGCATGCGACGAGGCCGAGAGTCCCGTGTGCAGCAGAATAACATTATCCTTGGCATCGTTGAGCGTGCCCCATGATTCGTAGGCGATATCGTACTCTGAGAGTGAGCCGCCATAGTCGCATTTAAGGGGTTCGGAAGAGTGCCAGATGACAACGCCCGCTGGCGAGGACGAGTAGCTCGGTTCCGGGCCGGAATTCAGCGAATTCGCGAATTGTGCTGTTCGCTGCTCGGATGCATCGACACAAGGGAATGCCAGCTGGGAATTCGTCCCTGACGACAGGCGACTATGAGTACTGAAGGATCGTGCGACCTGTGGTAATCGTCGTGGAGCGACATTCGAGCGATACAGTGTCGATGCCAGACGAACCGCCCTCTTCATCCTGTTCTATCTATAACAACCTCTTCAGAAACAGATGAGATTGGATGACGTATGGACACAAGAACAACGAAATACGTATAAACCAAGGATAGTCGCAGGACGAAAGAACCACGAGGACAATGACAAATTCGGGCGAAATTGCGGAGCCCGACGAAAATGATGCAAGAAAATCAAAAAATTGTCCGCCGCCGCTTTGTAAATTCAAAAAGTACGACGGGCGCGATGAATTGCTCTGCTCTGAATCTAACTATACTGTACGGTAGCTATAATGCATACTACTGTAAGCTATTCCGACCAGTTTTCATCCCTACATAGGTCTGCTCTTGCGGAGGTTGAGGGCACCGTTGAACCCGTTGTCTCATGCTATCGGGTGCTCGTCTCCTGGTCCGATGCCGCCCCAATGACCGCCTTCATTGACGATGGGCGAGTGTCGTGCGCCGCCTGGGCAGACGTACTCGATGCAGACGCCGTGACCCGTCTTTTTCATGTACATCGAGCGTCCGGGGCACTATGAATCAGTCAGTCCCAAGCTATTACCTCAATTCCTGCCCTTTCGCCTTTCATTGATTCCCATATCATGCATGCATGATATAGAATCAAGGAAGGCCGGAAGAGGATCGATGGGAGAACTCACGTTTGGTGGTGCCTTTTGGCTGATGCAGGGCAATAAGTTCTGCGGGACATTTCTGTCCATGAATCCCTCGCCCCCGTCGTCGTTGCCGTCGTGGTGGTGGGAAGCAGGGCCCGGTCCCAGTCCCAGTGGTAGTGCAAGTGCGGTGGTCGTGGTCACGGTCATCGATAGCCAGTAGACCACTGCAAGAGTCGATGTCAGTTGCATGCTCGGCAGGAACTATTGTCTCGAGATCGCTGTACTCGTCTGTTCTTTTGTTGAACAGTCCCGAGGAGACTTCACTGAAGGAAAGATGAAAAAGACCACCACTGGGAACAGGACTTTATACAAGTGATCTACAGTATACCCAGACGACTCATTTATCAGACAATCTGAATCATTCTAGCACTACTATCACCACAGCGCGCAGCTTTGTATACATGCAATATCGCATGTACAAACACAGGAATGTCAGGCGGCTGATAGCCATAACAAGAATATACTGCATTGGAAGATCAGGAATGAGGAATGTACGGCGCCAACTCTGTTTGTCTTGCTAAATTGTCAATTTACGAGATCTGAAAGATATTGCTAACGAGCTGGCACAAAATAGTTTCTGGAAAGGAGGCTGTCGAGTCGAGCATACCCCTAGCCTGATGAATACTGCTTGCTGACGAGCGACTTCAAATTGCCGGAGGATCAGGCAGAGAAACGTCGTCATCGTCCTCTAGCTCGTGCTCGACTTCGGCTATGTTCCCAGCTTCACGACGAGAGAGTTGCGATGCCTCTCTCTCGCAGCGGTACCACAGACACCAACCACCGGCCTCATGCACCAATTCTGCAGTTCTGCGTTTCCCACCACACAGCAATAATCAGTAATAAATCTTTCGGAAACTCAGCCTGACTTACATTTGGATTTGGACTGTCTGGGCAGGGCTGGTAGTTTGGATGTCCTGAGTCTTGCTCTGACGTGAGTTGTCCAGTCACAGGCTCCGGTACAGTCTCAGATTCGATGTCACTATTGAGCTCAGAATGACGACGAGAGAGTTGCGATGCCTCCCTTTCGCAGCGAAACCACAAACAATAACCACCAGCTTCATGCACCACGTCTGCAACTCTACGTCTACCACCACACAGAAATAGTCAGTAATAGATCTTTTGAGAACTCGATCTGACTTACATTTGGGTTTGGACTGTCTGTGCAGGGTAGGTAATTCATATGCCCGGAGCCTTTCTCTGGTCCCCCGAGTGGCTCAGTCACTGGCTCAGTCTCAGTCTCAGACTCGTCGAGAGATCTCTCAAGAGCACGAGGTGGTCTTGGTCGAGGGGTAAGACCACAGAAAGTGTTGAGACACGGACCGAAATCCCTGGTTCCTGGAGTGTGGAATGTCTTTGCCTTGCCACACTAAAGGTGTTCAGTCAGTCAATATGAAATGATTGAGATGTAGCTAGGCTTACATTTGGCTGGTAAAGTGGTTCGCAAAGTGGCAGGTCCCTGGCTTCGAGTCGCTCAGCTGCTTTTTCTTGTCCAATTTTGGGATCGTCGATGGATCTTTCACGGACATGCGGTGGTCTAGGATGACCACAGAAAGTGTTGAGACAGGAACCGAAATCTCTGGTTCCTGGAGTGTGGTATGTCTTTCCCGTGCCACACTAAAGTTGTTCAGTCAGTCAATCTAAAATGCTTGAGACGCAGCTAGGCTTACATTTGGTTGGTAAAGTGGCTCGCAAAGTGGCAAATCAGCCCGGGCTTCGAGATGTTCGGTGACTAGTTCCGCTTCAGGCTCGGACTCGTCTAGCGATCTCTCAAGAATATGCGGTGGTCCTGGTTTTCTACGAGGACCACAGACGGGATTCAGACAAAGAGTGGGTCCCCTACGACCTAGAACATAGTGTATGCTTGCTGGGTCACACTAGATGGTTCAGTCAGTCAATGTTAGATGAAAACAACGCAGTCGAACTCACATTTGGCTGGAAGTTTGGCTCGCAAAGTGGTAAACTGGCTCTGGCTTCGATTTGTTCAGTCACTTGTTCCGCTTCAGGCTCGGACTCGTCGAGAGATCTCTCAAGAATATGCGGTGGTCCTGGTGTTCTAAAAGGACCACAGACGACATTCAGACAAACATTGGGTCCTCTATGAGTTGGAACATAGTGCACTCTTGCGAGGTCACACTAGATGGTTCAGTCAGTCAATGTGAGATGAACCTGACGCAGTCGGACTCACATTTGGCTGGAAGTTTGGCTCGCAAAGTGGCAAATCAGCCCGGGCTTCGAGATGTTCGGTGACTAGTTCGTCGTTAGGTTGGCTCGGATCCGTGGCACCGTTGAAACCAGGTATGGACCCTGGACTAGTGTGGCCAATGCAAACAAAGTAGCTACATAGCCCGTGTGGTCCATGGTTGGTAAAGAGTTTCTTGCCCTTGTTGCCGCACTAGAGCTCATGTCAGTGTGAATACAATCGAGTCTGAGCAGGCTCACATTTGGATTCGCATTTGGGCCACACAAAGGCGGAATTTTTGCATAGAGAGACTCTTCTGTCCTAATTTCAAGCTTCTCTTCAGGTTGCTCAGCACCCAAATGTGTGTCTGGCGAGACCGGCGGGTTGGACTCGCCGACACAACCATAATAGGCACAAGGGAAGTCTCCATGTCGGATAGACCACTCCTTCCTTCGTGTGCCACACTAGTAGTCTTGTTAGCGACCTACAAGGCACCAGTTTTGCTCTAAAACTCACGTTGAGGTCCTGGCCCTCGCAAGTCGGGTAACCGGTCGGATTGTCGGACGCTAGTGATCTAGTTGCGAGCTTCTCGTCGGGTTGGGCCCAGGCTCTGAGAGCAGATTGCGACTCGCTTGGCGGATCTAAGCACACGTACTCGATACACGGTTTCCCGTTTTGGGTTACGGTCTTCGGGACGGCGTGGGAAGGCTTGGGACACTAGACCTGGTCAACACCTAGCAGTATAGCGCAGAACCGCTCGACATTACGGCTGAAACGCTGGTTGGATCACATGGAAGAAGAAGTTCGCTGGCCGAAAGACCGTTTGCTGCGTGTTGCTGGCTGCTCAGCTCGCTGCTTGCATTGTCGTTTGGCTCGATTGGCGTTTCTTTGGGAAAGGCGGTGGGAGCTGCCCTTGCCAGGGCAGCACTACCGATCGCAAAGAGCAGTGTCGAAGTCTTCATGACTGAGACGACCTTGACTGACCGATCTCTGATGAAGATCTGATTGTGGTTGGGAAGTAGAAGGGGAACGCAAGGAGGGAGAGACCCAAGCTTATATACTCGCTGGTCAGCGCAACCTGGGAGACGACCACACTACGTAGCTAGACCTGGAACGACCACGCAGACGTGTCCATGGAAGCGTATGGAGCACCTGCCAGAAATTCCATCGACAGCCTGTCACATCCAAGGTTCTGGTCAAGGTGCGGGTTGCTGCCAACTGCTGCAGATCAATCAACAACCTGGAATCCGCAGGCACGGGAAAGAGACGCGTGTCAGACAAGACAACCCTGGACACAACCTTGGACCGCAAGCAAGCACGAGGCAGCAGCAGCATGAGGTGAGCAATGAGCGCAGCATGGATCGAGAGTCTGCAAGCTGCTGAGCTGGAAATAGATGGCTGCAGGGGCAAATAGATTGCTCGCGGAGATTGCTTGCTAGAACAGTCGGGGATGACTTGGAAATAGAATCCTGGATTTAGAACGTTTGTTTGTCTTGGACTGTCTGGAATCGATCCATCGATTGATCGACCGATCGGTTGATCGAGAGATTGACTGATCAACTGATCGACTGATTGCTCTCAGGTTTATGAATACTAGTACCAGCAGGTATCTACAACAGGTACATGCAAGAGAAGAGCGTCGCTGCAGTCTATCGCTCTATTCGTGCTGCCTCGTCGTTCCCGGGTGCTGCTGCTGCTGTACTGAGTGATTTGTTTCTTTCTGCATCTGGCCCAACACTCACGCGCATTTTTCCTGTTGCGTCTGGTTCCTTGCACATCTTCCACAATTAATCACATGCATACACGCATATATACATACATATATATATATGCACGCAGACGTCAGTAGACACCTGCAGTAGTCTATGGTGATTCGTGCAGAATAGGAAAATAGCCCGTGGGTTAATACCTATGGATGCAATACATATATATACTCAACCCGCATCGATGCGTGGACCATCTGCAGCTGTAGTAGGAGCAACAGGCCGTCATGCTACTCAACGCAAGTAGTGACGGCTGATCAGCCGTAGATGCTCTCCCAGCGCAGGAGCGAACTCGTCAGCTCCTCCAACAGCGCGACACTTCCGCCAGGTCCGTGCCCATATCCCCAAATGCTATTACTCGCCCTCTCGTCCTTGTCTGTCGATGAGTCTTTGGCTTCTGCTCCTGCTCCTGTCTCGACCTCTCCGTCCGCCGCCGTCTTCTGCTGCGTCTTCGCTCCCGCCATCTGCTCCGGCGGCACAAACAGGCTCCACTCCGTCACCTCCGTCGCCATCTCCTCCTGCGCACGGCCGACATACTCCAGAATGGACGAGACCCGTTTCCGCATCTCCGACATGGCCGTCATCCGGCCACTCGGCGTCGATGGGAGAGCTGTCGTCGTCGTGGTGGATGTCGTCGTCGTGTGGTTGTTGCTGTTGTTATTGCTGCGTGATGTTGTGCCATTTCCCGTCCTGCTCTTGCTCGCCCTTGTTCCTCCCGTGCGCTTCCGTGTCGTTCCGCCCATCGGTGCGGGCGTCGATTCGCGCGATCCTGCTCGTGATGCCGGCCGCGATTCTGTCTGTGCTAGGTGTGCCAGGGCAGATTTGTCGGCCGTGTTTGGTCGCGCCCGTGATGTCTGCGATGCATTGTCCATCTCTGCCGTATCATCCTGTGCATCGGGTGTCGTCCCAGATTCGTTTGTTAACTGTCCACTCTTCTTCTTGCTCCTACGTCGAGATAAAGCGGTGTCTTCGTGCGCGACCTCCTCTTTCTTGACCGGTCCACCCTTCCGGCGGCGTTTCTGTTTCGGATCTTCTCGCTGCGGCGACGGACTCGGTGTACGACCACGCTTCGAAGTTGTCGGACTCTGGCGACGCGTACCGCGACCAGACCTGGCACTGATGGACGGCGCAGGCATCTCCACCGAGCCACCATCTTGTTGTGCAGACAGCAAAAGTGCCGCCTCGAGTTGTCGATCGTATGCTGCATCACGAGAGTTCATAGTACTCCGACGTTTCCTAGATCCAGAGTCGACATCTTGATCATTTGGTTCTTCCGAGACACGGGCTGGAGGAGGAGGAGAGGAGGCATTGTCAATGCCGAGAAATTTAGATCTAGGTAGTTTGCGTGGACGATGTATGAGACGATGAAGGTCTGGCCGACACAGCTCGCAGAAGTATGTTTCCGGCATCTGATTGTCGCTCAGGAGACCCACGCAGTACCCATGCTGCCACACAAGACACTTGTCGCACTGGACAAACAAGCCAGTATCTTCATAGTCTTCCTCGATGCGAAGCTCTATATTTCCACAGACACAGCGCGTCACTTCCTCCATCTCTTCGCTAGCGCTTTCTGCGCCTGACATACTGCTTCGCTGTGCGACAAAGTTGCAGTATTGCAAAGAACGCCCGGTCCAGTGATGAGGGACAATGATGGTAGCCTACAATTATCCTGTATGATTCCATCTAAGACCGGCATCGATATGGAGAACAACTGCTGTAAAAGAGCTCCTCAAAGAATGAAGCACGATTTGCTGACTGGCGGAATTGGAGACGAACCAAGTCTGAAGCACAGACCAACTCCCTTCTACAGAGCTTCCTGGTTATACCTTCAACATCATCCTTTGCAGATAGACATCTTCGCGCGGAATGTTGCTGCTCTCTTGTGGCTCTTGAGCAATCAAAAGGTACTTCTGTCAGTGACTATATGTGGTAGCATCAAATTGAGTTTATCTGTCACTCAGAGCGACTAGCACATCAGTCACGATACAGTACCACAAGTTGCAGCTGACACCAAAGCAGGAGTCACTAGTCTTGTCATCTTAAGTCAAAACGCACTCAATCATAAAAAGACATTGCTTTTTTTGCAGACCAGTACGTTTTCCAGCCTAGGCTTGACGCCACAAAGGAAGTGCCCAGGTACTGCATAGGCCTTGACAAATCATGGAGGCAGTGGAGCGACGGATCCTTCCTTTACCTAAACGAAGAGTGACTAGTGGATCTACCATGAGTCCACTACCTGAGCCGTCGCAGCAGCCAGCGACTTCCAATCTGTTGTTCAATAGATCTCCTCCACACAACAACGAAGTCAGAACGACAAGCAATCTTTCACCAGATGCTCGTTCAGCGAACATGGGCGACCTGGATGCTCATGACAGTCAGTATGTGCAAGGCAACGAAGAACCTACAGATCTTGACGAGAGTGAGGAGGATGACGATGAGTGTACAGGCTGTCGCGACTGGCTCGACAACATTAAGAATAAAAAGAAGCGGAAGATCCCTACAAGTGCGGTCATGGGGCACACCAACAATTCCTCGCCTGCACAACAAGTTCACGGCATAGGTACTTCGCCTGGACGAAGCACGAAAAGCAAGACGCGAAGACGACGCACGTGGGATGTCTCATCGGAAAGTAGACCAGATGCTTCACTACGTTCTGGCAACAATACGCATGCTCCAGCTGTGTTCAACGTATGTCGACTATTGTCATTTCCAATCCAAGGCTCGCTGACTGACCTTTCCAGGATACTTTACAAGGTGGAGAAGGCCTAGCCTCGCGAACATTCGAATTTACGTGCGATTCGCCAGTAGCTCGCAACTTGCCGGCACCCCCGCCGGCACCTGTGGAAATCTTACCATCAGAACCTATATCTGTGGCTACTCAGACGAGTCCTAGTCTGGCTGCCATGGATCCGATACTACCTCCACGACATCGAAGGACGAAAGAAGAAAAGGCCTACGATCGTCAACGGATTCTTGCGAAGCAGAGAAGGGAGGCCCGGGCCAAATTGAAGCCTGGGGAGAAGGAAACTGTATGGATATGTCAGTTCTGTGAATTCGAGAGTATATTTGGTTATGCACCGTTGGCCTTGATCAATGGCTACACAGAGCGAGTCCGTGCAGCGAGAAGAGCTGCCTTGGAGAGAAAGAGATTGTTGGAGAAGGCACGATCGAAAGGGAAAAAGAAGAAAAAGAGTGCACCCGCGAAAGTGTCAAACAACAACAACAATAACAACAATGCAATGCTACCACCACTCGACAACAAGATCGTCCCCACGCACCAGAACGGCGGCAAGACTGGCATAGACAAGGCCATCGGACCCGGAAGTACGAGTTGCACCTGCTGCGACCACAGAAGGGACAAGGAAGACCGTGATCGCAGACACCGGGAGCGCTATGCTCGCCCTGCGCCGCCACCACCACCGCCTCCCCCAGTGGTTGCTGCAACTCATGCGCATCACCATCACCATGATGGTCACCACCATGAACATCACCACCATCATCATGCCGCGCACCGACACGGAGCTGCAATCGATGCACCGGAAGTGCCACTGCACACTGCGACCGAGAATGACTCACAAGGCAGCAGTGATGAAATTGCCCTGTGAACTAACAGGGACTGAGCTTTTAGCGATGATTGAACATTAGCGAGCGCTCATATTTATGCATTCTTTAGCGTAGCCAATTCATCTGCATGATTGACACTTGTCGCACTGTTCAACCATGAAGTGGACTCGATCACTCGATCCTCTGCAATTGTGAAAAGTAACTTGGGCAATTGATAATGATGGATATGGAACAGGTCACGTGCATCGGACTTATCGGTGTCGGCGGTCCCGATCATCGGCCGCCGCCTAAAGTTGCCCGACAATTTGGGTTGCGTCGATCAAAGCGGATGTGAGAGGTCTGCCAAGATTATCGAAATTGACGGAGTCATCAACTCTCATTACCGCGTCACTCTTCTCCCATTACCATTGCCACCACTCGTCACACGAGGGACTACAAGTCGTCGCAGACTCTTCAGTACGGACCAGATTATCTAAGGTCGATACCTGGGAATATCATTGTTTTTAAATAGATTTGAGTTAGAAAATATCCCCGCACATTGCGCGGGAGACACAAAAATATCCTCTATGGCGTCCGGAGAGACGGGAAAGGATCGCGAACACGATGAGACGCATCACGACGACCTCCATCATGGACAAGACTCGAGTGATCCGATAGGACGCGAGCTGGAGAACCCGAATTCGACGTTGGCATATGCGCAACCACGAGACGAAGGCGAGGTCGAGCAGATGCAAAGGTCGCGCGACGTAGCTGACCAAGATCCGAATCGCGACTTGGAGAAGGGCTCCTCGTCATCATCTCTGCCGAGTGAAGACAGTCATACGCTGGCGAGCGAGACGCAAGAGCACAATAACGGTATCGTCGGGGAAGAGGACGAAGATGGCGGCTTGCGAGAGTTGAAGAGGACGCGCACGGCTATTCATGGAAAAGACGATCAGGGCCGATACATTATTTCCTGGGAAGGCGACTCTGATCCCGAGAATCCGTAAGTCTGATTTAATCCTCGTTCGGGCAATGGTGTACTGACTTGGGATAGTAAGAATTGGCCGTACAAGACTAAAATGCTCAACGTGGTGGTGATTTCACTGATGGCTTTCTTGACGCCCTTTTGTTCGTCGATCTACTCGCCGGGCCTGGTACAGGTGCAAGACGATTTCGGGACGACGGCGACGAAAGCGAGTCTGTCGGTGTCCATCTTTGTCATCGCCTTTGGCATTGGACCACTGATTCTCGCGCCCATCTCGGAGACGATTGGGAGACGGTACATTTATCAGGTGTGTTATGTCATCTTTACGCTCTTTCAGATTGGGTGTGCACTCAGTACCAGTATTGGCATGCTCATTGGGTTTCGACTGCTCGCGGGACTCTTTGGGTCTGCAGGAATCGCTCTTGGTGGTGGCACCATTTCCGGTCAGTCCAACTTTTGCCCCATGACTAGGACAGAGATTGACGGTGTAGATATGTTCAATCCTCGTCAGAGAGCCAAGGTGGTGGGCAAGTACGTCCTCGGCATCCTGATTGGCCCCGTGATTGGTCCGATCGTGGGCGGTTTCGTGACGGAGAACCTGGGCTGGCGATGGTGTTTCTGGATCATGACCATTGTGGGCGGCATCAATTCGCTCGTGGGCATCTTGTTCTTGAAGGAGACGTACGCGCCGCAGCTGCTCAAGTTGCGTGCCATGCGGATGTCCAAGGAACTGGGACACCCGACCATTGCCGCCGACCACGACCCGCGCAGTCTCGGGCGACGCTTGTTTCAGGCCATCAAGCGGCCCATGAAGATTCTCTTTCTCCAGCCCATCGTCTTCATCATGGCCTGCTACATGGCCTTGCTCTACGGCACCCTCTATCTCCGTAAGTCTCCCATCCTGCTCTGCCACGTTAACTGTACTGACGAGTTGACAGTATTCACGACATTCCCGACGGTGTGGGGCGACGTGTACGGCTTCAACACTGGCCTGGCGGGACTGACGTACATTGGCCTGGGCGTGGGCTTCATGATTGCCGTCGTCTTTGGCATCCCACAAATCGACCGGCTCTACAATAAACTGGCCGATACTCGCGGAAATGGCGTAGGCAAACCCGAGTACCGCATCCCCGTGGCCAATATTGGCGCCGTCTGCGTGCCCGTCGGATTGTTCTGGTACGGCTGGTCCGTCGAACGGCACGATTTCTGGCTCGTACCCATCATCGGCACCTCCTTCTTCGGACTCGGCATGATTCTCATCTTCAACGCCGTGCAAAACTACTACATCGACGCCTTTACCCGCTACGCCGCCTCCGCCATCGCCGCCGGGTCGGTCTTTCGCGCCATTGTCGGCGCCTGTTTTCCATTATTCGGACAGAGCCTCTATGATGCCCTCGGGTACGGTTGGGGTACTTCTTTGCTCGCATTCATCGCCGTCTTACTCATGCCCATGCCGCTCATCATCATGACCTTTGGCGAGCGCATCAGGAAACGATTCGTCATCAACCTCGACTGATTCGAATCTCCTTGTCCTCCTCATAACCGTCCTATTCTTAGCATCGCATGGCGGGCGCATGCTAATGTTTTTTTATCTGACATCTCGATTAGAGCAGAATATAGCACAGATTTGTAATGATGCATACTGGACATACTACAATGAAAGATGACATTCAGTATTAACGACTGCATGACTATGAAACACAGCTGAGTGCCAATAGACATACCTGTGAAAGATGATGAAAAGATGTGCAATGTATTTATGCTATGTTCTTATGCTCGTTGACGGTGCCAAAAGATTCCCATTAGGATAATGATGATGATGCTATTGCTGATGATGAGATCGTGATGACCGTGATGCTATATGAGATGAGATATGTACGCCATGCCGCTGCTACAACAACCAATCCACAATCATATCCTCCTTGACGCCATCTCGATCGTAGCGATAGGTCCAGGTGCTGCCGATATTCTTTCCACCCACGACCCGTGGTACCACTTCATGAATGTAGTACGTCCTCTTCTCCTTCCCTTCCACTTTCGGCTTGCGTGTCGGCCCCATTGCCGCCTCGAAATCGTCTTCCTTGTCCTGCATATATGTCCGCTCAATCGTCTCTAGATCCAATCTGGTCATTGGCACCATGTACCGAGTCACTGCGTAGCCATTTGTGAGCACCGTCGCACCACTCTCATCGTGCTTCAGCAAAAAGTTGCTAAAGAGACCATCAGAACCCAATAGCCTGGCACTGTTGACGATTTTGCGGACTTTGGCTGGCGTTCCTCCGGGGCCATCTGGGTAAGGAAAGAGATTGACCCATGCAAAGTGGTGTAACGTCAACCACTTGACTCCACTCCTGAACACGCCATCTAGACTACCAAAGAAATCCAGCTGATGTAGTGTGTTTTCCAGTTGAATGTCTGGCTGTTTTCGTGTGCGACCCTGTATGTATGCCACACAAGCATCGAGCTTGTGATCCCCAAACTCCGTATGATCTAGTCTGCCTTCGTCCGTGCATTCGAGCCAGCGTTTCGACAGTTGCTCGGCCAAGACTCGCGAGATTGCAATAGACGCGCCACCCCAAGCACCTCTGCCATCTCGAGCAAGGGCCGCCGTCGATTCGGAATGTGCGCCAACATACATGGGCTTGGATGCATCATAACGATCGAGCATCCTCAAATAATCCGTGATGGATGTCAGGAGAGTGTCGTCGTCCAGATGAACATACCATAGGACATCCTTCATGTCTTTGTTAACCGTCAGCTCATACATGGCTGCGCTCAATCGAGCATACTGCATGGTCTGATCAACCTCCCGTGTCTCGCGTTCGACAAAGGCATGAGCAAGTCCAAAGTCCTTGTAATGGTCCAGGACCTCTGCTTCGGCGTTCGGGACATCTTTCGCCGGGATGTGGACATAGAAATTCGTCGAGGAATTCGTCAACCAGTACGAGGTCACTGCATGTGGTACCAAGAGACGATCCTTGGACGACGCGACGCCAAAGATGACCTGACTCGGCTGAAGAATGGGGGGCTCTGGCTGAACGATGCGAGGCACGTCGGTGTAGACTAGGCAGCCAGAGGCGTAGAGGGCGTTCTCTGCAGATAGTGCTGCGGCCGCAGAGTATTGTGAGAGTGCAGTGGTAGTGGATTCGGCGTACTGGTATGATGTGAGATTATCGTACAGCTGCCGCCTCGCCTTGGGATTGATCTGCTTCGTTTTCAGGACAACCTTGTACTGTAGACGATCACTCTGCTCGTTGGATTTGCAAATCTGGTCGAGCAGGCTTGTATCAATCACTCCCGCGTCGTTTTTGCTTCCCTGACTGCCAGATTCAGAGCTACCATCAATGTTCCTTTGCGGTGTTTGTGCCAGAGATGTGATCGACTCGTCCGTCGTGGGGGCATGCAACCAGTATAGAACACATACAAGGGTCAGGAGCAACCCAAGAGCCTTTGCTGGATGCCTGAGTTGCCTGCGAGCTTGCGGCTTGCTCTTTAAGGCCGACATCATGAGTGCATGAATGAGATCTCGAAGATGCCCCGAACGAACCAGCTGTGATTTCGAGCTATGCAACCTAAGCGGTTCGACGTATACCTCGTAGACAACGTGCGAGTATCGAAGTCAATTCGATAACAGAGAGGAAAGGAGAAGCGACGTCCGAGTTGTCCTGCCAGATCGAGCACCAACACTCACTTGAAACTCAACTAGACAGTCATTCTCTGGCTCCCACGCTCAATCAGACGGAAACAGAGAAGACGAATCAGACGAGCAGCAGACGAGTGCGGTTCGTCTGTCGCAAGCCCTTGGTGAACAGCAACATGCTACACTCAATCTACGTGAAACAAACACGCGCCGCCTGCAGCTGCTTCCAAGGTTGGAAGGTTGCCTCCCAGACGCGCAGCACCCGGGGAAGAAGGTTGTCTGAAGTCGATTGATTGGCCGGACGATTCAGGGGCAACGTGGGATGGTGGTGGCGGTGATGGTGATGTGCGGTACATGTGACACATCGGGTAATCATCACATCTACAACCTTGGGAGTTAGCAGCAGCAGCAGCAGCAGCAGCAGTTCCTAGTCAGTAGGACCTCGCAGCAATTGCTTTCAATGAGCGTCATGCTTACAGGTCGTTGTTGGCAGGCTGCGGCTGTCGCCGTTGGGTTGCCCAAAAGCGGATGTATACATCAACCTGTGACACTATAGCTACCTAGTACTACTTTTGCTGCAGTTTCACCGTGCCGTTATCAGGTCTATTTGCGCGTTCCAGTCGGCAATGCTCATCACTGTCCTGCCAATCGAGCTGCCTGGGCTCGTGGTTGCTGCCGCAGAAGACAGCTCGGTAGACAATTGCAGATGCACAGCAGAAGTACAAGGCACCGGTTTGACAGCCGAGTCGCAACGGACACAGCTAAGGAAGGAAGAAACGACAGGAAAAAAGCCCTTGCAATTGGAAGCAAGAAAGGAAAGACAAGAAGAAGAAGGAAAGCAAGAAAAGGTGGAGCCAACACTCTCCCCTGCAATTATGCGAGCGCTTCCCAGACGTGCGGCATTTAGAGGAGAAAGCGTGCGGCGCCCGGATATGATCCACCCTTGAACATTCTGACATTCTCTCAGTTTACAGCTGCTGGCCCCTCGCTTCGGCCCTAAGAGCTTTCCGTAGGGATTCCGAGCAGCACTGAGTATAGCCAGTACTGGGACTCGCATGAGCTAAGTACTTGTACTCGTAGGTAGACCTCTTGCATGCATGCAGACCAGCTGCTGACCAGCCAACCCGGGATGGGCGGGTTCTCCTTTTCTATTGTGTCAAGAGCACTCTATAAGCTATACGGAGTCTCCACTACTTACCATTCGGAGCGAAATCTGGGTTGCAGCGGCCCCTCGCTGCGGAGCGGCTGCCACCGAGAAATCCAAGAGTGACGCCTCCAGGAGACTTTCGAGTTGTTCTGACTCCCCAATTACTTGCACAGCGATGCTTGTCCTGTCTCCATGCATACACTTGGCTGGCCACAGTCCTGCCTGCGAGCCTGGTATCCACCTCACTGACAAGTCGCACGACGGGCATCTCTTTGTCCGGATGCCGGTAAATGAATGACACGTTTCCTATTGCCAGGGAACCCGCACTTTATGTGAAACACAACGCGTCAATAGTGTACACGCGAAGGATTATCGAAGCACTATAACGACGACTGCACTACGTAGGTAACCTCGATCGGCAGGGAATGATATCCGAACCTCAGACATATTGCTGTTTAAGTGCCGTCACGCAGGCAGAATCTCACCGCTCTTGCGTCTTGACCATATAACGAGAGCGTCGCAACTCGAGACTTTTGCACGAGAGGACGAAACATTTGGATGCAGGTCGATATCAAGCATGCTTCAGTCTCGCCGTGGACCCAGTTGTTACTTCGCCATTGGCCTCGCCGCACGAGGTTTCTAGTCTCTTTTTCAATTTCAGCATTGTGTTGTCTGCTCTTCCTCAACTGCTTCAATGCATATCCTGAATCACTGGAGCCATATAGGACGGCAATTTATAGGCATGAAGAATATGCTGTTCATCCTTCGTCGAGTCGACCAAGCCTGGCATCGGTCTCGAAAGTAGCCAGTGCATCTGCGCCTTCACCAACGCCAGTCAATGCACCGAAACCAAGTCCCGATTCATCACAAACTCCCACTCTCGAACACAAGCAGCCCGAGAGTTCCAGTTCGCCCAGTCCTTCGTCAATCCCCGAACTGCCGCCATCTCCCTCATCTCCACCATCGGAGAGCACTACGAACGAGCAGTCTTTGGAAGAAGTCAAGGACAAAGAGGCGATCGATCCAGAGCCAAAACCGATTGCCAGCGGACTGATCCCTGCGACACACCCAATCACGCAGTTGATTGAGGACGCTCAACGTCAACAGCAAGCAATACTCGCGAAACAGACCTTCACCTTGCCGTATGCAGCACAAGCCTACAGAGAACGTCGAGGTCGTCATCCACCTCCACATTTTGCGGAGTGGTTCGAGTACGCCAGGGAACGAAACGTTGTGATTGTGGAGGAGTTCTGGGATTTGATATACGACGATCTCAGACCATTCTGGACAGTCGATCAAGGTCGGCTCAAGAGACAAGCTGCTAGTTCCACAAACATCAAGATCAGAGACGGTAAGATATCCTGGACACACGATTTCTTCTGGTGCAACACCATGTCAGAGATGATCTCGCACTTTGTCAAGTTCCTGCCCGATTTAGACCTTGCACTAAATCTATTGGATGAGCCTCGAGTCGTTGTGCCTTGGGAGGACATTAACGATCTTGTGCAGAAAGAGAGCAAAGTCCGCGCTCAGGCACTCAAGATACCACTCAGCGAGGTTAAACGCGACTATAGTACAGAAACGATCTCAACTGTTAGTGGCAATGAATCGGCCGACAAGACTGAGTCTTTGCTCGATGGTTGGTACACACAATCGCGAAGTCCCAAGGAATCATACTGGCCACTCGCCATACAGGGTTGTCCCCCGGATAGTCCTGCACGGCTAGGGTACGAAAGCAATAAGGCGAACAGGCACAATAATGCGTCCGACATTCCGGCACGACCTATCGATGTGATTGACCTTGAAGCTATAAGTAAGCGTGGCTATGCCAAACAAGGTTTCATACATAATTACACTGGTACTGTCGATATCTGTGAGCAACCAGAACTCGAATTTTTGCATGGAGGCCTCGTGAGACCGCTGACAATCCGACATCGCGACGATATATTGCCCATGTTCGGTGGCAGCAAGATGTCTGTGCATCAGGACATCATAATGCCCGCTCCAATGCACTATGCGCGCGCAAACCTGTTCGTTGACGAGAACCATGATGAATCAAAAAGGACGGAAGATCTATGGCCCAACATGTTGGAGGAGATCATGTGGCGGGGCACGAGTGAGTCCCCTGTTTACAAGCTAAATGTTTCGCATGACTGACCACAATAGCTTCTGGAGGAAATGTCACCGCAAATAATTGGAAAGCATTCCACCGTCATCGCTTTATGGCCTTGACGAACCCAGAACAACTTGCATTACATGATGAGGGACATTCACCCGATAACTGGATGATCCTGAACGACACGTCATTACCGGCCATTCAACAAGCGGGCATGGAATTCGCGGTGTCCCGCGCGGCCATGGACCATGCACTCAACGAGACCTTTAGATTTCATTTGTTGGCAGCTTTCACGGACGATCCGTGCACCGAACACACCATAAATCCCTTGACAAAAGATTGCCCCGTGGGCAGGACTGTCCAGATCGGTGACCGGCTCTCACTTCAGCAGCAATTTAAACACAAATACCTACCGGATATTGACGGCAACAGCTACAGTGGACGCTTCCGCGCCTTTCTGTATAGTGATTCGCTCCCGATCAAGGCCACCATTTATCGAGAGTGGTTCGATCGTCGCATCCTGCCGTGGATCCACTTTGTGCCCATGTCCAACACTTTTCACGAATTCTACGCCATCATGGAGTACTTTATCGGGTACAAGGCAAAGGACGGCCAAGTCTGGCCATCGCACGATGACCACGCCAAGTTGATTGCCAAGGAAGGTAGGGAGTGGTCGGAAAAAGTGTTGCGTCGTGAGGACCAGGAGGTCTACATGTTTCGACTCCTGCTGGAGTATGCGCGATTGCTGGAGGACGATCGGGATCGTCTCGGCTACGTCGACGACTTGTCGTAAGCGTTGAACGGCATAAATTCGTACTGAAGGCAGTTGACGAGATTGCAAGGATGCAAATGTGAATATATACATATATCAATATTTAGAATTACACGGTATGCATTATTATAGGGTCAGGAGAATGACGCTACTTTTTCCCTTTACGGAGCATACGCTTCTTGCTGATGATGCGTCCAACTTTAGCCTTTTCGCGCTCCTCGGGCGTCATGGCGTCCTCGCGGGCCTTTTCCTCGCGCTTGAGGTCCTCGTCGTGTTTTTTCTGCGACGCCTTGACGCGGTGTCCAACTTGTTTCTCCGCGCGGCGCTTGACGACGGCGATATTTTCAATGGCAAACTCGACAATTAGCCGCCTCTTGCGGTCGTCCGTCTCCGCCGTGGTAGTGTTGGCAGGATTGGACGACTCGGACGGCATTGAGAGCGGCTTGGCATTCTTCATCTCAACGATATCGAGGTTGGCGCCGATTTGTCGCGCATTCAACCATCGCAGCGCCATGAGTGCGAATCGGTGGGACGCGAAACTGATGAATCCGTAGCCGCGCGATCGACTGCCGTCCTTTTCAAACACCACTTTGGCCTGCTTCACCACCCCGGTGGATCCTTTACTGGTCCCTTGGGTATGGGCGTGGGCATCACGCGAGATTTCCTCGCGACTGATTTGGTCACGCAGGCCGGCCTTCACGTCTTGTCCGAATCCGACGATGGATTGCCGGGCCAAGTACTTCAATTCCCGGTCGCCGACGTGACGCGGCAGATTTCGCACCGATAGACGCGTGAGGGAGAGGTGCAGGCCCGGATTGCGGGAGATGAGGGACTTGCGCTGCGTGTATGATGCCGACCGCATGGCCTTGTCGCTCTCGCTCAGGGCGGCGAGTAAAGGGTGGTCGCCGCCGATGCGGCCTTCATTCAATAAGAACAAGTTTCGCTTGTCGACACCTTTGCCCTTCTCTGCCCTCTTGGTCGCGTCATTCTTGTCCACGCGTTTCGCCGCGTCGTCTCGCGACAGGGACTCTTGAATGTCCAGTAATCGGCCCGCCAGGATGAATTTCGAAATGACGCCCTCTTTGCGTTCCTCCGACAGTAAGAGGGAAGTGGCGTCGTATGTCTGGTGTTTCGGAAGTGTTTGGTAGAGTCTGAGGCATTCCTGTGCATCCGCGACGTGCACATAGGCTACAAAAGCAGTGCCTCGAGATCGACCGGTGAAGTGGTCCTTCACTATCCTCGCATACCGAAGAGGCCCGAACGGGCGGAAGAATTGATAGAGTTCTTGTTCGGTCGTCTCAAACAGGAGATTGCGTATAAACAGTGTCGATGACCTTTGATCCGGTGTATCACTCTCGTCGTCGTCGTCATTTGAGCCGCTCTCGTCCTCTGCATCTTCGTCTTTGATCATCACACTCGATGGATTCTTGCCCTCCTCGACCTCGTCAAAGTCGACCTCCGATGACGACGAATCAGAGTCCGAGCCACCTTCGTCGCTACTTGAACCTTCATCTTCCAGATCACTCTCCTCTTTGATTTCAACATCGTCCGCTTCCTCTTTGATTTCCTCGGTTTCTTCTTGCTTGACGCTCCAGTCGACAGCCATCGTCCTACCATCCAATTCTGTGCCATTCACTCCTGCTATAGCCTTTTCTGCATGCTCGCGCTTCTTAAAGACGACAAAGCCGAATCCCATCATCTTTGCTCCTGCTCCACGAGGTATCCTGACATCCTTGATGCCGCCATACTTTTCGAAGACGGTTCGCAATTGTGCAGGGTCCCGCACTTTGAAGGACAGATTACGCACTATAAGTTCTGCGGCTCCGGCTTCCTTCTTCGCATTGACCCTCTGGTCTTTCCTGCTGGCCTTTTCTGCAGCTTTTTCGTCGTCTTTGCGAGCACGCTTCTCTGCAAAGTCAATCTTGACGAGCCTGTCGTCGAGCTTCTCCATGGCAAGTTCCGCACGTGCAGTGGCAGCATCTTCGGGCGTCGCAAAGGAGACAAATCCATAGCCTAAGCTGACTTTTGTCTCGGGGTTTGTGATGATGACTGTGTGCTTGACAGGTGAGACTGCAGAGAAGAAGTTTTCGAGCTGCTCTTGCGTGGTCTTGAATGATAGATTTCTTATGAATAGGGTCGAATTCTTGTTTTCAGTGTCTACTGCAGGTTTCTCATACTTTTTTGTCGCTTTTTTGGGCTGTGCCCTTGTGCCAGTGTCTGAAGGCTTGTTTGGCTTGATTCTTTTCGTGGCAGGTTGTTCTAGCGGCACATAAGGCTCGTCATTACCGTCATTGACCGCTCGTTCTTCGTTCAATTTCCGCTTCTTTTCCAAAAAAGCTTGTTTCTTCGCGGAAACCATTGCAAAGAGTTGCGCTGAGAATGTTCCAGTGCTTCTGAGACCAGGTAGACCCTACCTATCAACAGTCATGACACATCTATAGTCGCTTGGGCGCGAGCAGATGTCCCACGAACCACATAAATTCCAGCGGGAGTGCCTGGAGCGCGTATTTGGAATACGACGGTGAAGTGATGCACATGCACAAATGCATCGCACGGCTGGACGAAATCAAATATTCATGGTCCGAGTGCTGCAGCTGAGGCAGCATTCACAGAAGATTGTAGCTAGGTACAATGCATACAAGGGGTGAAATCGTTCATTATCAATGCTACGCTAAAGAAGTGCCCAACCTTTTATACTTTGTCCGCTGTTGTAAATGCTTGATTGTACATGTGAATTTTGACCGGGGAGATGTGCATGACTGAACCTAGATGATGTCTCGCGGTTGACCACGAGCAAAGTCCATGACTCGCCATCCGCCTGTTACTGGATTTTGCAACTCGTCCTTGAGTCGTGTGAAAATGGCAATGTAGGTGACTGCCTGGACATGATCTTCACGACCCGCAACCACTTCACCGACAGCATTGCGATACAAGTGAATCTCCTGAGTCCGGAAACTTACAATGAAGACTGGAATGTCGTTCGGAGGTACGACTTTGTACTGCGCTATATCAACATTGCGCAAGTCGACAATTTTTCCGTCACTAATCAGCTTTTGCTCTGTCACTTGTTTCGAGGTGGCGGTGTGGACACTCAAAGGTGCCTCGGACAACCACTGGGCGAGTACAGGAGTGTCGTTCTTGATGTATGCCTCGCATATCTCTGGTAGAATGTAGTCGCGCAATTGATTCAGCCAAGGCTCGACCCTGAAACTAGGATCGATCTCCTTCATCAACCGAATCACTCTCGCGCTCTCGTTTTCTGCTGTGAACTTTCCCCAGATCTCGGCGACACGGTCCGTTATTTCGCGCGTGGACGATACAATAGGATTCTCGGATTCCGAATAATTCGTTTTGAATCTATTCAAGCCGGCAAAGATCGAAGATTGCTCTTTGTAATTCTTCCAAGACTCCTTCCATTGCGAATCCTTGTGAACAACTACTCCAGTGACATCCGCATTCTCTTCAATAGAGCGCTGAATCGGTCGTTTCGCATCCTCCGCCGCTTGTCGCTCTCGAGCGGCTTTCCTGGCTTCTGGCGTCGAGAATCCACCATATCTCGAACTTTGGCCATCGTCAATCGTACTGGAGATGGACTTGTAGGCTTCACTTTCTCGCAGTGGTTTCGTGGTCTTATCGAGAATGTTCGCAGTAGCACTGGCAGTTTTGCGTGTTACTTGTCCTACCGGAGATTCCCACGCTTTGACGACGCCTGAACCGAGTACTTCACCAGTCTTGCGAATTGCTCTCGTGGTCACGCCGGCAGCGCCTTGGCCACGTTTCGAAGCCGCCTCAAACGCTTCCCTCGCTTTTTTGTATGCATCAGATTCTCCGGCCTTTTCTGCCTCGCCTTGCAATGCCTTTACACTGTCTTGTAATTCTTGCGACTTTTTCAGCTCAGACTTGAACGTATCCACAAAGACACGAAAGGGCGAATTCGGATTTGGGGGTGGTGCATCGCCTCTGAAAATTGGTCTCGTCGACGAAAATTGTCGGATCGTCCGCCGCAGACTCCTCACATTTCGTGAGCTCATCATGCTCGAGACTGATGTTGCTGCTTAGCCCAATATCGACAACGTCTTTCGAGCTAGAAATTCAATACCTATCTTGGAAGCTAACTTCGTGATGAGCATCGTGTAGAACATGGAGGCGGTAAATTTATGAATTGTCGCATCTATCGTATAGGCACACTTTTTCGAGATCGGAACATCCGAGTCTGCCGCAGCTGAGGGAGTTTCGTCAATGTTCTGTACATGTGCACGCTCAATCTCACCAGGCCTGTAGCTAGAATATCGATGGAGATCTCGATACCATGCCTCGCAATTGATTGATCAATCTCATAGTCAATCAGAACTATGTACTTGAGTCTGCAGCTGGTTCAAGGTTTGCCCGAGCTTCTTTGGAGCTTGAATATATCTACAATTGTTTCCATCGCACAAGCATTGTGATGATGTGCTATTTAGAAATAGCACTCAGCATGTGATACTCTATGTACGGCGTGCAGACGAGATATTGTTGTCAGTCTCGATTAGAGCTCTGGAACTATCGTCACGTTCTGCGGTCGATTCCCGATACTGACCATACAGACCGCTCATCGCCGGGTGTCGGATGCTCAATACATCCATCGAGTGCGGAAAGTGGATGATCTGGGACGACAAGTTCGGGACTACAAGTTGAGCACAATCTATCGGAAAGCTCCTGCCCCGGCAGTTGTGTCGGGGGAGTCGGTGACATCGCGCCGATGAGATTTGCATATATAAGATTATTGTCTCTTTCATCCATTTTCACAGATCGGAAACATGCCCGTTCGGGTAAGTCGGGCTGTGCCTATTCGGGCGTTCCGTTCTGCCTTGGATAATTTAAGAATTTTTGTCCGCTGCCAAGTCCACCATCAAGCACAGTCAAGCATGTCTAGATGGATCGACAACAGACAAGCCTGATGTAAGTACAACTGGAGATGCACGAATCATTGCCCTAGGCAAATTGGATACAGCATACTAGAGCGCGTGGTCCAAGTCCGTCAATTGTTTTACGACCATGACAACAGATCAGCAAGTGCTGATGCTACGCTGTAGATTCAATCTGTCAGAGGAGTTTCATCATAGACGATCCAGTACCGGGGCAGTCTCTCCGGAGTTCAATAATCTCGAGTACACTTTTGACGGAAGACGTCCAAGGGATTACCAGAGTCGGGAAAATCTTCGGGCACATACTCAGAGGCTTTCAATCATGACGAACCGCAATCTACGCATCAAACGTCCACGACGAGCAATTGTAGTGCCCACGCAACATTAAGGCTAACAATAGGAAGAAGGCGCGGACAACAAACCAATGACAAATGCATTTCGCCGCAGTTGCCAATCTCATGGCTAAACATCGGCACATCTCTTGCTACCGTAAACCACTGCAAGCCACCGAAAATCCTCAGGATGCGCCTCCGAATCCTCGTTCGATGCGCGCGTGCGTACATTCAATATAAGCGCAAGTGTTTATTCCGTGTCCGCCAGCAGCCAGAGGTTTGCCTGCCGGCACGCGATCAGACACATCGACAGACAATGACGATGCAGCCAGAAATGCGAAAGTCTGAGGAGTATCGAACAGGGTCAGACATCATGATCATGTCGAGGCAGCGAGGTGCGCGCGACATGACGACATTCGACGACGACGTCTGCAGCAGTTGCGATCAAGCCATGCAGGGATCGCCTGGCAAATCCTCGGACAAACACATCACGCCTGTCATTTGGGCCGTCAGCCGTCAGCCGCCGCCACAAGGGAATCCTTAAAGTTGTAGTTTCCGTGGTTTCGGTGGAACGAATAGTTGCCGGCCACCGGCGACTTGCGACCGCCCTAAATCGCTGTGATTTGGTCTAGCCAAAGAATGAGTAAGTCTATGTTTTGGAGACGCAAGGTATAAAAGGGTGCTGTCCGGTCCGCGAAGAAGAACTTTCTCATCAGGACAAAAAGCTCAACACAATCAAGCATGAAGACTACACTCTACACGTCCGCTCTACTGATCTCTTCTGCTGCAGCAGTACCGACTCCAAGTTTGGTATCTAGCATCCTAGGCTCAATCTCGGCGGCGACCACTGCACAGATCACTTCCGCGACCACGAGTCTCAATACTCTGCTCTCCTCCAACGGCATTTCGCTTGCCACGAATGCAAACTCCCACGGACCAGTCTTTCAATTCACCTTCCCCCAGGTGACCCCATCTTTACAAAAGGTGTCGCACACAATCACATGGCCGACAACCTTTGTGAACTGGAAGACCTACAAGGCCAATGGAGCCAATCTCGGCAACTGGCTCGAGATTGAGCAATCGCTTGATCAGGCTTGGTGGGCCGCAAACGTCGGGCCATTCCCAGACGAGTGGACTTGGTGCCAGAACGTGGGCTTTTCAGTCTGCGGTCCACTCCTCGAGAAGAAGTATGCCAGCTTCATCTCGACTGCTGATATCGACACCATGGCATCAGCTGGAGTCAACACCCTGCGTATCCCGACCACGTATCAGGCTTGGATCAACAAGCCAGACTCATGGCTCTACCACGGCAATCAGTTGACGTACCTGCGAAAAATCACTGAATACGCCATCAGCAGATACAACATGCACATCATCCTGGGTCTGCACTCCCTCCCAGGTGGAGTCAACAGTCTGCAGATTGGAGAAGCCTTTGGCCACGACGGATGGTTCCAGAATGCCACGAACCTGGCCTATTCTTTCCAAGCCGTGGATGCCGTCGCTTCATTCATCGCCACCTCTGGGCACATCAATTCCTTCACTGTTGCCCCGCTGAACGAGGTCTCGGACAATTTTGCTGGTTTCGCCACTGCCGCAGGTCTCACCACCGCCGGCACCAACTGGGTGGTGACGTACATCAACGGAGTCAGGAAGCGCTTGGATCTCGTCTCATCCGGCATCCCAGTCATGTTGCAGGACTCATTCTTGGGTGCTTCGTACTGGTCGCCACTCTTCAACGCCAACACCAACATGGTGATTGACACGCACATCTATTACTTTGCCGCCTCTGGCATCTACTCGCAGTACGTCGCCCCTGCAATCTGCGGTCAAGCATCCACGGCCGACGACAGCAGCAATTTCCCCGTATTTGTGGGCGAGTGGTCCCTGCAGACCCTTTACAACAACACTCTGGCGGGTCGAAAGCAAATCTTCCAGACGCAGTTCTACGCATGGCAAAAGTACCTTGCCGGTGGTGCCTTTTGGACCTACCACATGTACGGAACCGATCCGGTCGACGGCGAGGGCGAGCAAAAGGATTACTGGTCCCTCGAGACCGCCATTGCTCAAGGCTGGACCAAGAACATTACTGATTCTTACTGTTAATTGCGCCGACTTGGCGTCAAAAGTACCCTTTCAGTTTTTATTCATATTTATACCCACCTTAAATTATATTACATACTTTACTTAGACAGCTTATAGACGCATATGGCATATAGGAGCATGAAAAAGTTCTTTCAATCACAATTTTGCCAAACATGCTACATGCTTGTTTTCCATCAGTGTTGAATTTACGTGCTGATGGTGCTGCTGCCAGATATGTAGGTCACAGACGCCTACCGTGGTCTGATGGTCATATTGTATTCATCCAATATATTGTGTGAACAGGAATGAAGTTGACCAAGGTCTCCTGATGAGACGAGACCAAGCTTAATGTATAACCACAAAATAGTGAGTCTTGTGTGAGAAGCGCAGCTGCGGAGGAGCTCAGGTCACAAGTACCTCTATTCACATATTTGGTGTATATGCGCCAAGGTCAGTCTTTCTGCCGCAGTGGAAATTGGTCATGAGTTGGATTGACTGTGTAAACAATAGCTTTATTAAATATCCGGTAAGTACGTCTAGTGGATCGTTGCATTATATAGTTCATATATTCCATCATCATCAATGTTTGACATTATCAGCCTCTATGACAAGGCATACTTTGATCGTGCCCTCAGATGTGCGCCGTACCTGTGGATGAGGACGGGCGCGAGGATGAAGATTGCCGTCAGGAAGCCGAGGAGACTGCATCCCCATCCGACCGGGTACCGAGGCGTGGCCGTGCGCTCGAAGAGAGCCTTGGCGAATAGGGGGAACGCGGCGCCCATGACTGCACGGAAGAGATCGTTTCCGGCAAAGACACTGGCCAGGTAGCGCGGGTAGATGGTGGCCAAGTATGCGAATGTGACTTGGAAGATCATGTAGAGTCCAATGACAAAGAGGATCGTGGCAATCAGTGGAATGGCCCAGTGAATGTCGGCCCTGCTGGTCCAGCCAAAGAGGAAGATTGAGATTGGCATGAGCAGGGTGAAGGGAAACACACTGACCAGCATCGCCTCGTGATTGACTTCCTTTGGTGGGTTCTTGATGGCCGGACTGATGGACTTCCAGACGATGAAGCAGTAGAGACAGAGAATCAGAATACCTCCAATCAGGAATCCCATATAAGTCAGACCGAAAGGAATCAGCTGAAAGTGATGTAGACCCTCAAAGACAAACGGCCAGGCTTCGAACCAAGTGTAAAAGATTGCCTATGTAGGTTAGTCAAACATGTCTGGAACAGCCAAACGTCACTCACATATAAGAGACCGATGTAGGTGTTGAGTGCGAGCACAGCAGGTTCTGTGAATGCAATAATGATCGGTCGAATGAGCATTTCCTTCACTTTGTATGCGGTCGTCTGTCCACGAAGTTCGAGCTCGGCGGCCGTGACATAGGCATGGTTGCCAGTGAGCTTGCGGAGTCTCTTGGCGCGTCTGTACAAGATCGTCGATCCTTGTGTCTCGGGAAGGAAGAAGAAGAGGATGATGAAGCTCAAGGCGCAGATCCACATCAGCAACCAAAAGGTATAACGCCAATCTAGCACTTGAGTCATGACGGCGCCAAGGAAGGGACCCAGTACCGGTCCACAAACTGCTGCGATCGACCAAAAAGCAATTCCGTAGGGCAAGTTCCACGGACGCAGGATATCTCCCATGGAAGCACCACCCGTGGCAAGCACAGGCGACGCCGCGATTCCGGCCAAGAAGCGGATGGCAATCAGACAACCGATATTGGGAGCCAAGGCACAGCCAATTTGCAAGATGATGAAACAAGCCAGAGTGATGATGTAGATGGACGTGCGGCCGATACTCGGTGTCTCGGAGAGCGGCGAGAAGACCATGGGTGCGATCCCGTACCCGAGAACATAGAGACTGAGTGGAATGGTAGCCGCGACGGAACCCACGCCAAAGTCGGCTTGGATCCCGGGAATGCCAGGTGTATAGATTGCTGCGCCAGAGTAGATACTCGTGGTCAGAATACAGATGAGGAAGGCGACCCACAATTTCTTTGACTCTTTCCAGTTTTGCGGGTTCGCCGTGTCGTTCTCGTCATACCAATCGACCACTATACGGCCGGAGAAGTCGTTCTTTTCCAGCTCCGAGTCACGAGAGTCATATGAGGCGTCCGTCCTCACAAAATGGGTGGGAACTTGAAAGCCGGGTCTTTCTTCTGGATATGGAAAGAAGCGACCACCGCTCAGGTCGTGTACGAGCTGACCAAAGAAACTGTCGCGAACAGTGTCCAACATGCTAATCAGATGTCCAGGTGCGCGAATTGAGATAGCGTCTCAGGGATACTACTGTATATTCGATTGAGATATGTAACAGCAGACGCGTACCTTTTATACATGATTGAGATGGGCGCCATGCATTTCAAAGCTAAAGTGAGCTGGAGATGGGGGCTGATTGGTAATTGTGCAAGATAGCGGTCGTGACGCATTTCAAATCGCGTCAGAACGCCCTGTGCACCAGTCAGAACACGCAGATAACGCGGGCTCCCGCAGTGGCGTCATATTGCCAATCAATTTAAGCTTTCGAAGCAGATCGAGGATCCAAATCGGGGAATCGGCCGCCGATGGTCGGCACGTGTTCTTCCGACCTCGAAGGTTCGAATTTTAAATTCTGTCCCGCCGGCCGACTCATCGATCATCTCCGCGCATATAATGCAGTCGGTCCGACGGTTGGCATTGTTCGTGTCGGTGGCCGGTGTCTGGACAATTCAAGTCATGCGCATCCGTGTCCATGTATGCCGATTGTGATGTATGGCTATCACATCTCGCAATGTTTTGTGAGTTCCAGGTAGATGACTAGCAAGGTTGTCTTTCTCACGCAGGGATTAAGCCGGACGGATGCCTTTGATGCATATTTCGATCGTATGTGGTGTGATTTCACACGCACGAGAGAAATGAGCTGCTGCGAGCGCTTGTGCTGTATGCCTATAGTTATACATATATACAATTAGAGTGCATGATTGCAATTGTGAATTCATATGTGCTTCATGCGCATGCGCAGCTGTATATTACAGTTGATACGTGGTTACATGGATCATGATCATGCATGATCAGTGTATGATCAGCGACGGGATACAGCTCATTCGAATTCGAGCATGAAAGTGACTACGTAGACAGCAGCTGAACAAAAGTCGATCTTTTGTGGTCGAGTATCTGAGCAATACGAGAACAGTCAGACTCTTCGGCCGACCTTGATCTCTGACTCTATCTGGCACATTAATCGGAAAAAGACCTTGACGAACTCGTGCAAGTCCTCTTTCTGATCGAGCCTGTACGATCGCTTGGTGTTGTGCCGCACGAGCCGCTCGCTGCGCAGATTTTGCGCTTCCAAAGCGTCGATGTATTTGGCAGAAAAGTCGAACAGCTCCAAGGAGTATGAGAAGCGAGCCAAACTCAAGCCAAATTTTGTGAACATACCATAGACTACTTTGGCAACATTCCCGCCCATTTCTAGGGACAAATTTGAGCTATCCAAAGTGGACTTCACGATCGATTCGGGTTGCGAGTCCGTCAGGTGCATACTGGCTGCTTCATTGTCCTCTTCGAAGGCTCTGTGTGTATATTGTCGTCCCAGGATACTTTCCCTGGATTCGACAATACCGGGGTACCTGCTTGACCTGAAGTGGGGCCCTCCGCATCGCTTTCCGCTGAAAGAATTGGCATTACTGAGCCAATGAACTCAATGTATCTAGACAAATGCTCCATTGGCATATGTAAGGGCGACGAGTTTTCCACTCGTTTATGGATCGAGAGTACGACGTCTGCTCTCGCGTTGTAGAACAATACTCAGGAAGATCAATCAGAGATAGTATTATTCCATTTGGTTCAAGAAGGAACATAGCAGGCTGATTCATAGCATGATTGAGTCTGCCCAGAGGAGCTTCTACAAATCTGTTAGACACGATCTGCCACGACTTTGCGTAAACCTTACTTTGAATTCTATACAAGACTTGTGTTTCTCATAGATTTTCTGCGATAGTATAGAAGATAATTTTGTTCGCACTGACGCTGACAGTGAGGACTTGGCATTCTTGCTATTCTGAGCAGGGGAAAAATTGGAATAATCGTGAGAACGTCTGATGATCAGCGGCAGAGCCGATGCACTAGTTTGCGTCTCTGTGCAGCAGATCCAGTCAAATGCATATGATGTGAGACTCGACAGCTGCAAGTTGGTCTGTGTCTGTCAATGTTAGTAGACCTCTACATTGCCAAGACCTTCACTTATGTTGTGGCGTGATTGGCGGGACGTCTTCATTCGTAGGACAAAGGAACAGTGAGCGACCATGTTTTATCGTTCTGAAAGATAATGTTTCACACAGTAGATCTCGGATGCTGTAGATTCACCCGCCGGGGTCGAGCTTCGTAGGGTCAGCAGCCTGTATTCCAAAACCCGTTCTTTACATATCTATTCAAGACCAAGCACACTCACGGCAGCGAGCGAAGATGGTACGGCAATGTCGGTCATGATCGTGATGTTCTCGCCAAACCTATATGGTAGACAATGAGCGAGAAGTCTTCTCTCGAAACCCCTGAGCTTCGGAATTTCGCAAGAGCTTTTGAGTTTGACATTGCAACTCTTCAGCGGAGTACTCTTCGCAGCGATCAGATCTCTTGCTGTCGCCCACAAAGGACGATCGAAGTTCTTGACCAGCACTCTCAAAAATCAGGTTCAAGATAAGTTCGTCAGATAAAACATCAATCAGTCGGCTCCGTCGAATATCGCTTGTCAGCTGGAAATCAATGCATCAAAGTGCCACAGATCCGAACAGACCCACCCGATCATGTTCGATCGGGACGTGCTACTATCCCGACCAATGAAGAGTCTATTGTACAGGGGAGAAGAGTCTCGCACAAAACACCATTCGATCCGTGAACGTCGAATGTAAGAGCCGAAAGGCTTTGAGCGGGACCTTCAATACAGATCGACTTCGCTGCGCAAGGATTTTGCGAGTCGCTGGCAGTTATGCAAAAGCGGACGCTGGCCTCGAGCAATGGTAAGAGGGTGCCAACGATGAATACTGTTTCCACGGTCAGCATACACGGTAGGACAGCCTACCTCTTAAATCGTGACTGCATGTGCTTTATATTGTCCGAACGATTAGATCACAATATGCCGGATCGAAGTTGATGATCTTCTATACACTTTTATACAGCAATGAAGACGCTGAAGTGCAAGACTTCTGCGCCGTTGAGAAGTGCACTTGCAGGAGTGTTTTTCATTCCATCGTAAATTGAAGAGCATCGCCATCGCTAAGCTCTCATTACGCTATTGTCGTTTCCGATCGTGTCTTTGCTTAACGCCTGGAAAATCTATCTGCATAATCATGCATATATTACAAAACTATATTACACTATAGTGTACGGCTTGCATTGAGATAGTCCGAAGAAATTGCACACCATTAGGTGGTGAACATTATGGTGATCAATTGACAGTATGACCGTGTATCTTGGACACAATTATACATATATTTTCTCTATAATGATTGGTTGTGCCGCGCGCAAGAAAAAGGAGTATCATTCATAACTAGCATGAGCTGCAAAAGAATGTCGAGGCATCGCGAATACTTGGCTGTCTCTCATGATTCACTTTTCTGGAGCTGATAGCGATAATCTGAAATAGACAAATCCCGCTGCCAGCATACATACCGTATATATCCTTGAGGACCGGCTTGACACGAACTTAGACCCCAATTTGTGAAGTCAAGAGAATGGTCATATGTCTAGATTGTACTTAAATTATTGAGACGAGGAATATATCTATTGTACAATGCTCGAGCTTGAGCTTCGAGGACAAGGCATGAGCTTGTCACGTGCCAATCACGGATGCGAGCTGCAGATCATGATCAGTGATCAGAGATGGTCAGTTCACCACACAATTTGCACCTAAAGGGAGGACTGCGTGTCTACCTCTCAATCCGGAATAATCGAATGCTTTGTGCAAAGAATTCTCAAGATGCTATACGAACAGCGGTAACTGGCCTCAAGAACCTCAGTACTTGAATTCGAAGGTGCAATTCAGAGGAATCCACTTCTGGCCAAGCAGGTAGTCCGGTATTGCCGAATGCGAAGAAGGTACGTTGGGACGGCTGTATACACATAGAGCCTTCGGAGAGTGACAATGAAACAGCTACTAGTTAGCTGACGGAGTCAATCCAGACCAATCGTGAAACTCACTTCGGACAGCTCAAATCTGTCCCTGTAAATGGGCACGAATGAGGATCATTCGGAGACAGCATTGTCTCATCTGTCCCATCTGATTCTGGTTGTCAGCCGGAACCGGTGCATCAGGTATTATCAATCGAAACAGACCTACCCAAGCATGTTTGGACAGGATCGAGCCGCATCTTCGACGCACGATGGCTCCATCGGACTGGAAGGAGACTTAAACACACTAACACCGTGCCTTTAGTGAACATCAAGTGTAAGAGCCGAAAGGCACCGAGCGGACTGTTGCAAAGGTCAAAATCGCCGCGCAAGAATTCGGCGAGCCCCCAGCCATTATGCAGGAGCGTATGCGAGTCTCGCGGTACGGTTTGAGATCGCCTTCCGTTCATACTGTGTTTACAGTCGACATACACGGGAGAAAAGCCTACCTGGTTAAAATCGATTCTGAGCCAGCATACCTTCATGGAACTCATTGTCAAATGACAATGAGACGCACCAAACAAGCCTTTCGACTGGACGAGAAGTCGGAACTACATGAATTCGTCAGGATTATCTTCACACTGTTTTGTCAACTGTCCACAGAGATCGAGGCGGGCAGACGGGTGTGAGCCTGGTCTAGACGAATCTGATGATGAACACGTCTCCATGGACATCTCCGCGAAAAAGTCAAGCAAGGTATCGAGCATAGTTCTTCGGAATTGCTTAGGACATGAGTATAAACATGCACGGTTTCGAGTCGATTGTATCATCGCACTGCATCACCAGTCGATGCAGACAAGCGTCCCTCAGATATTGACACGCAACTCTTCCAAGATCGTAAGGAGGAGGTTGCGAGACCTCATACTGCTTGTCTATAGCTAAATCGATATGGTTATCATGGCCAAAGATTCTGTGTAACCAGGACTGATCGTTGCTGCATGTCAAACCCGTGGTTCCACTTTCAGCAAATTAAATGGTTAGCACTCTAAGCGATTTCTTCTTGCAGAGTCTGTACATGTGTTGTGCCGGACAACCACTTGCAATTGATCTATGGGCATGCAACAGCGAGGGAGTTCTTTCACGGTCTGAAAATTTTGATGTCGACTTCATGCAAGGGCAAAAGCCTTTCGAAATTCTTTAATTCTCTGATGCTGACATTCTTTTTTACCTCCAATTCGTCCTTGTAAAAATCCTCAATGAGTCTCGCGTTGTACGTATGTACAATGTGAAATTGTGACGCAGTTTTGCTTGATGTAATCTTGGTCTTTTGCCAAACTCACAATGTCCTGGGAAGTGTAATAAATGGGAGATCCGATGTCGTGAGACTACCATGGCCAAGGTCAAAACTACAGTGAGTCTATTATGGCTAACGATAAAGGACAGATCAAGTTTGTCGAGATGCTATGTCTCACTACCCTTCCGCAGCACTCGCAATAAACGGACCATGATGAGACGGTATAAGCTCTTCGGTTGATGTCAACCGTGGTGAGTATCTTTCTGGCTTCAAGCTGCTGTAAAGAATATTGCCAATGCATCTTCGACGGCATTACCAAATGTGCTTAAACCATAGGATTTGACATGCTCGATGAATCGCAATAGCCTAAGAAGTCCGTCTGCCTCTGACAGACAACAGCTATGTAGCCTGACTATACAGACCTGTTGACTGAGCCCAAGCATGTTTGAAATCTTTTGTCGGACTTACGGTTTGGCAGTATGACTTATTGTCAGTGTCAGTTTCTCTGACACTGAAGGACACGTATGGCCATGGCAATGCTACTAAACCACACTGAACCATCCCGAACACATGCAAAGACCGATTTACAGCCAAGGAACACAATATGTCGTGCGCCATGACCATTGCATTTGCAAGTTGATTTTCTGCCGTCCTCACAGAACCATCATTCGACTCTATTTCGACGATGAAGAAAGGAATAGCCAATCTTGGATGAACGAACAAATCAACAGAGGGACTACTTATGTCCTTCCAGGCCCGCAATTTCCGCCAGACAGCCAACCCTTGTTCGTGACGAAAACCAAATGCAAACCCAGGCTTTGCTCTATCAAGTCTCGCCCTGTCTGATTGCGATTGTTGTAGAGCTGGATCGTATGGCCGCCACAGTGCTTCTTTGCTGCGATTGTCAGCAGGTCAATAAGCAGAATAGTAATCGATGAACAGACGTGTAAGGAAACAGCGTTGTAAGATCAAAGGTTGGCCAGATGTTAGCTTGGAGAAAGTAGCTCCATTCATTTGCTTCAGCGTCTGCATACGACCTTGCAACTTCCAGCAGCTCAATAGCTCTCTCGACAACGCAAACATTCCTATATCCATTGGCCTGATACCGAAGTGATTCTCCTTCAGCGAGTAAGCTTGAATGTTTTTGAGAGAGCGCAAGCGACTTGTCAACATCAATCCTCAGTAATTCTTTGAGGCTCCGACACTCGTCAAGAAACTCCCTAAGCTCAGGGAAACGTTTCAAAGCTAGTATGTCAACAATCTTGACCCCGTTGGCAACCAGATTTTGTGGTCGGTAGCTATCACGAGACGCGAAACAGTGCGTGCCTTCCGTTGACTGACTTGTCATGGATCGAGGCATGATTTACTGAGAAAATCTACACATTTGTACACTCTGCACGTTGTTGTCTTGCGCCGAGCTTCTGTCAGACAGTGCTGCAGATTCGCAACAACTTGTCAGGTCTTGCATAAACTTGGCAATATGTTGGATAAAAGCGACCTTATATAAATTGTGGCTTTTGGGTAGTGAGCATCAAAATTTGTATTAATACTAGAAAGTGTTTTCTAATGTAGTCGATCATCTAGTCGCTGTGCTGAATTAGTCAATTAAAAAGCTCATAGGTCTAAGTAGACCTGTCGACCGGACCGGACTCTCCTCCGTAAGTCCCATAACTTAGAGTGCTCCCGTACCGGGCTTGACCCGTAACTTATTTTGGCACGGGCTTCACCAACCCGTACCGTATTCGTAATTGAAACTATAACGGACCCGTAAGTGGCCCGACCGTAACTTAGTTACGGGTATGTTACGGGTGAGCCTGCAAGCTTCACGTCGTGCAAATTGTGACGGCTCATTGCAGTCCAAATTCGAGCCTGATACACTTTGTGTAAATTCGTGTGTTAGTGTACATTCGTGCGCATTTGTGCAAATTTGAGCCAACTTCATGTCGTCCCAAGAATTTGATTGCTCTTTGAACAATGGTTGCATTCTTGTGACCAGCAGCTTACTGTAGCGATTCTTCCATTTACAACAGCATTGTCAAAGCATGCTCCGATATCGCGACAGAAGGATCGATATCGACTGCTAGTATCCCGTTGAGCCTCCGGTACGTATCAAGAAACTTTGTCATTTCGTGAGAGTGCTTAAGATCGACTATATCGAGGATCTTTACACCATTGGCGGCCAAATGCTGTGGTCGGTAGCTGGTATGGCCGACAGAGCTGCTCGCATAGGCACTTGATGGTTGGCTTGCCACGTAACCTGCCATAGACTAGAACGACTGTGATGAATGTCTTGATAGTTTGCCCTTTTGTATTGGTCCTGCAACAGACGAGACAATTCACTGAACTCTTACATGGACAATTTGTAGGCTGCATCGGGAAAAGCGGACTCAATTTGATCAGTGCTTTGATCAAGGAGCTCTACCCCTATTCAACGACGGATCGTGACGCTAAAATGCCAAAACTCAACTTCTAATTGGCTCAGAGGCTCCGTACAACTTGCATTCTTATCGATGGTGGGGTTAGGGTTATCTAGCGAGCCCGGTTTTGATGTCATGTTCAAGCTCGGTGAACGCTCAGATAACGCTCTATCAGAGAGCCTAAGTCTTTGTTAGAGTGGAAAAACCTGCAAAATGACTCGGCCGATGGCGGTGATTTTGACAAAATTTGAGCAGATGAATAAGAAAGTCAACGGTAAGTTCAAAGGAATTAATATCAATATTCAGCCGGCAACTGCAAGAAGATATTTTGATCTGTGGAAGGGTCTGCTCTACTACTTCTATCGAGTCACTTAAGGTCATGTTCTTCTTGACAAAGAAAATTAAGTACTCTGTACCGCAACTGAAAGACAGTAACTTTACCTTGATAGCTTTAAAGAGGCAATTGACAATGAAGATGAATCTATACAAGAATTGTTCTCAGAGAACCTGAGTATGTCGCTCATACAATATGAAACGGTGTTTTTAATGGGATGGTCCGGTGTGGCGGACTGGGCAGGAGTCAAATGCGGTGAGACTGCCCTGTCCTATGTGTGTAGTCTGTGGAGTGTCTTTGTAGGCTGCGCCTATATACGTCTGAGCACAAACACTAGGCAGTCCGTGTTATAAGGGTTGTAAATCCTTGACGTCCTCCTAGTAATAGTCCTGTCGATAGGTAGTAGTAGTGGTTTGCTGAACAGCGCTTGCGTGTGTGTAAGTGTTACGTGTTGTTATCAACAACGTCTCTCCTAAGGAGGGTCTGCCTTGTGTAGGAGTATGGTGTTCACAGCCCAAGTCCTGCTGTGCACCGGTATAGCTATAGGATATTAGTCTTGCTGTCAGGAACGTGCTGTTGACGGGGATCGGCAAACGCAATCTGGTAATGTACGTACGTGTCTTAGTAAGTACTCTTAGGCTAGAACAATGGATCTGTCAGATTGGGACTGACGATTGACTATAAGTTTACTAAGACACTAGGAAGTCCATTATCGCGCAATGCTTTTATAGTGAGGGGGTTCCGCACGGAGTTTTGCGGACTTCTGCAGACTTGCGCGGAGCGCGACGGTTGGGGAGTCTGGTTGTGTTGAGCGGAGTGGTGGGCGGAGTGTTGGGCGGGGCTCAGGGTTAGGGTTAGGGTTAGGGTTAGGGTTAGGGTTAGGGTTAGGGTTAGGGTTAGGGTTAGGGTTAGGGTTAGGG